>JAXIVD010003837.1:0-12500 GCA_036785275.1 Cancer borealis
GGGTGAGGTTGATTGGTGGAAAGGTGACAGAGGTGAGTGAAATTCTACGAAGAGGTGTTAGTTTACCCTCAGAAGAATCAAAAGCCAATGTCCCTGTGTTCTAATTTTTTTTTCGAGTCATGTTACATTGTCGTGTTCTTCTTACTTCTCTTGACTGTTTGCTTTTTTTCTTTTCTTTTCATTTTTATCTCACTTGCTTCGTTTGTTCATTTTCTTTTACGTGGATTTTTCTTACGTAATTTTTGTTTTGTGTCACTTTTGTTCTATCAGTCTTGTGTGTGTGTGTGTGTGTGTACGTGTGAGGCTTTCTATACCCTTTACCCCCCCTCACCTTCCTCTCCTCCATTCAATAGTTCACACATGACCAAACAAACACCAAAAGCTTTATTCAGTCTCCCCCTCACCCCCCCCTCCCCGTTTTCTTTCTTTCCTTCATGGCACCCTGATTTGTGTGAGCTCAATTCGTTCAATACGTTAAGTGATCTGTTCTTTACGTAACAAATCACTGGATGCAATGAAAGGCAACATGAAACAGTGATCATTCCGTCACCAGGAAATAAAACCTTCACAGATTTACGTTCCTCCTCTTTAAATAACGACCTAAGAGAGTAAAGAAGAGAGATAGAGAAAGAGAGAGAGAGAGGGAGGGGAAAAAAATGAAAAAAGATACACATTACCGAATCTGCACTGTATTAGAGGCTAGGTTTTGTAATCGTATATCTGTGTGTGTGTGTGTGTGTGTGTGCGTGTGTGTGTGTGTGTGTGTGTGTGTGTGTGTGTGTGTGTGTGTGTGTGTGTGTGTGTGTGTGTGTGTGTGTGTGTGTGTGTGTGTGTGTGTGTGTGTGTGTGTGTGTGTGTGTGTGTGTGTGTGTGTGTGTGTGTGTGTGTGTGTGTGTGTGTGTGTGTGTGTGTGTTTGTGTGTGTAAGGGTGGAGGGGGACGGGGTGTATGAAGTCCAGATTATTACAGTTAATCCTGGCAATCTTCCACTCACTCCACGCCCTCTATCGGCTACTAAACACATTACCACGTCTAGCATCCATCACAACACCGACACACTAGTACATCAACGTCTGCCAATGACCGAGAGAGAGTCAATCAGTTCCTTCATTTATGTATCTATCTCCCTGCAACAAACAAAAGCAAATCAGTAAACTAGCACTGCACACCCTCTCCGCCCCACCTCCCTTGTTTGACCCTCTCTCTATCCTATGATTTAAGGCGCATTTCCACACATTTCCACGGTACACAGAGGCTAGTCCTCCCCCGGAAGTCCACGGAATAGGGGAAACAGCGACTGAATTTGTTGGAGCTCTTCATTAGACTCTCCTTAACAGGCTTTGTGTTAATGGGTTACTGCAGCATTACAGTAATTGTTTTGGCGTAGGTGTGTGATGGTCTACCTACTTACCTACCTGCTATTCCTCTCCCTCTCTCCCTTTCCTCTCTCTCTCTCTCTCTCTCTCTAATTAGGGTCTTTATTTCTAAGAGGTGTGTATTAAGTAGCTGAGCGGTGTCTCCCCTTCTATAGGCTATGTTCATTGCCTCATTACATAGACTATAACGTCTTATGGAACCCCACGTCTCCCTCTGACACATTAAAGAAACTAAGAGATATATAAAAAAGAGAAAGAGGTAGGTAGGATAGTGCAATAAAGAGACACACACACCCACCCACACACACACACACACGCACACCCACACGCACACCAGCTCTGCCACTTTCCACCCATAAATAATACTTTCATGGGACTCAAGAAACGAAATCAGTCCATCTTCATAAGTTAAATAAAGAGAAATCCGCTGCCACACGCGACGCACCACAGCTTGAGAAGGGGTTATGGAGGGGTTTGTGGTTGGTTGGGGGTTGGTTGGGGGATGGTTGGAGGTAGTGAGGGTTGGGGAGACGTCTCACACAAGTTCCCGTTACTGAGTCCCTGCATAATGATCCTTCCCCTGAACACCACCTTCCCCCTCACCCCCTGTAGCTGCTGTCTCCCCTGGCGGACTCTTCTCTTTCCTCAGGTGACTTGTGGACTGACGAAGTAGGAGAAGAAGTATGGAAGTGTTGAGGGGTAGATGGATTATACTTGCAGTGTGTGTGTGTGTGTGTGTGTGTGTGTGTGTGTGTGTGTGTGTGTGTGTGTGTGTGTGTGTGTGTGTGTGTGTGTGTGTGTGTGTGTGTGTGTGTGTGTGTGTGTGTGTGTGTGTGTGTGTGTTTACTTTTGTTTCACATCAAATATACCTTCGCTACTATACTATAATGACCAGAAAAAGTTAATAATCATACAATGTCACCTAGATTATCTCTTCGTGGCATGTATAAAGAGAGAGAGAGAGAGAGAGAGAGAGAGAGAGAGAGAGAGAGAGAGAGAGAGAGAGAGAGAGAGAGAGAGAGAGAGAGAGAGAGAGAGAGAGAGAGAGAGAGAGAGAGAGAGAGAGAGAGAGAGAGAGAGAGAAGAGAGAGAGACGTGTAGGGATGCACGCCAACCTCTTCCTATGTTGTAAAGGGTCACACAATAACTATAACTTTATAATGACAAAGGAAAATTAAGTTACCTTCAAAGATGAACCCGGAAAAAAGTGTAAATAACGTCACACGATATCATGAGAAAAGTTAAGCCCCGTAGAAAATATTTATATATAATTAGAATGAATATCCTCTCTCTCTTTCTCTTTCTTTTCTCTCTCAATATATAAAAATCAAGTGAAACAAAAAGCTTTAAAGTTACATTCTTCAGGTGTAAATATTCTAAAAGCCTTAAATGGGACACGAATACTTTACAAAATATACATTAATACACTATGCATACACAATAAAGAAATAACATACACCCTCTCCCTCCTCCTTCTCCTCCTCTTCCTCCTCCCCCCCTCCTCCTCCCCACTCCTCCTCCTCCTCCTCCTCCTCCTCCTCCTCCTCCTCCTCCTCCTCCTCCTCCTCCTCCTCCTCCTCCTCCTCCTTCCATCCCCCTGGATGGATGCCAGGTAGCCTCTGGGCGAGTGTTCATTATCAAGACGCCTGCTGCCTCCGCTCATGGGATCATCTTTTCTTAATACACCTCCAGGCTGAGCTCAGGCTTTCATTTTACCCGATATCTCCTTCCATTAACAAGACAAAATTTAATAACTTTCATCCTTTTTGTTGTTTCTCATTTTTTTTAATGTAATCTAATTTTGGGAGGATATGGAGAGAGAAACACAAATATACGTAAACAGACAGACAGACAGACAGACCGGGTGAGGCAGGCAGCTAGCTAGACGGACAGATGTAGATGGAAGCAGAAATTAATATGCGTTTTGAAGGGAAATTAGAGGAAGGAGGGAAGGGAGGAGAATGTACCAAGGTGAGGATAGACCTTCACCCAGCTAGTCAGTCTCAGTCATCCACTCATCCAACAAGACTACCTGTCACCCAGCCAAGCAGCCAAGCAGTCACCCAGCCAGGCGCTCAACCCTCCATCCATTTAGCATGCAAGCAATTACGTAGGCAAGCGTGCAAATCAGTTAAATGACCAGCAATTCAACCAGTCACGCATACAGCCAGCTAGCCATTCAGCCAGCCAGTCATTCAGTTAGCCAGTCAGCCACCCAGACATTCAGCCAGCCAGTCATTCAGTCAGCCAGTCAGCCACCCAGCCAGCTACCGACCCACCCAGCCACCCATTCACCCACCCACCCAGCCAGTCAGTCAGTCAGCCAGCCACCCACTCACCTAGCGACACAGCCATCCATCCAGCCAGTCATATTAGAGGGAGTGAGGCAAGCAGGTGGTGGCGTGCGGGTGCCACTGGAAACCCAACTCAAGGTCGCTCGCCACTATCATGAAAGCCATTCACCAAAACCAACACTGGACCATTTAAGCTTTTTTTTTTCACACACACACACACACACACAAAAAGAGAGAAAGAGAAAGAGAGAACACGGAAGAAAAGCATTGCCCTTCCTATGCTCCTCTTCACCTGCCATCAGAGTTATGCATTAGTTAATACACTTCAATGGTCGGTAATAATAATATTCAATAGCATGTACTACAGGAAGGAAGGAACCAATCACGTAGCAATCATTAAACATCTTAATAAATAAATACTTCTCCCTCCTCCCCCTCCCTCAGCGACGTTAAACACCCATTAATTACTCCATTACAACTTAAAACAAGAACAAAAACAAGAACAAGATGATGAATAACAAAAAGAAAATAACGAAAGAAAAAAATACAATGAAAAAGAAAAAGAAAAGATGTCATCATTTTCTTTTGTCTCGCTTTCTTTTTCTTTCTTTCTCTCTTTCTTTTTATCCTTGGTGGGCTGGGGAGGACTAACCTTTATATATTTTTTTTTTGCTTTCTTTTTCGGGTGAGGAGGAGGAGGAGGAGGAGGAGGAGGAGGAGGAGGAGGAGGAGGAGGAGGAGGAGGAGGAGGAGCCTATATGTAATTAGCCACAGCCAATCTGCCCGTCACCTCGCTAATTCCGTGATCCAATACAAACCTTGAGGTGCTAAGCTGACTAACACAATTACACCCACTAACCTAACCTGCGTGTGTGGTGGTGGTGGTGGTGGTGGTGGTGGTGGTGGTGGTAGTGGTGGTGGTGGTGGGGGTGAGGAAGGGTGGTGAATGTACTGTGGTGGTGGTGGTGGTGTGTAGTAGTAGTAGTAGTAGTAGTAGTAGTAGTAGTAGTAGTAGTAGTAGTAGTAGTAGTAGTAGTAGTAGTAGTAGCATTAGTAGCAGTAGTATGAAGAAAGACTATGGTGGTGAATACTATAGGGAAAGTGTGATGTGGAGGTGATGATGTGGAGGTGAGGTGATGATGTGGAGGCGTAAGGTGCGTCATTGATTTCTAACACTCATGTCATCTGGATAGTCCCTCACGCCCTCTTTCCCCCCTTAATATACCCCCCTAGCGTCCCCTCTTCACCTTCACCTCTCACCTTCATCCGTCACTCTAAACTGTCACCACTTACACCTGTCACTCGCATCTGTCATTCACACGCACACCTTCCTTCCTGCTTCCTCATTCCTCCTCCTCTTCCTCTTTCTCTTCCTCCTCTTCCTCTTCCTCTTCCTCCTCCTCCTCCTCCTCCTCCTCCTCCCCCTCCTCCTCCTCCTTCTCCTCCTCCTTCTCCTCCTCCTCTTCCTCCTCTTCCTCCTCCTCCTCTTCCTCCTCCATTAGGGCAGTAAAGGAAATGCATTTTATCTGAGGTCTCACTCGTCTGGGTGTGTTATTAATAGCCTTTAAAACAGCCTTACTTGATATGTGCTGAACCATCTTTAAAGGGGGGGAGGGGAGAGAGATTTCTGCAGCGTTCGTAAAATATCAGGACTCAAGAGGAAGCTTTACCTAAAACTATTTATCTCTTCGACTGGGAAAGACGCATTTTCTGTGGTACCCGGTGCGATATTACCTCATTTTTTGTTGTTATCCCGTTTTCTTCAGGTGTTGGGGGTGGGGGGGGAGGAGTTGGGGGTGTTTGGTTCATCTCTATTCCTCCCTGAAGTGAAAAAAGAGGTTCTGTCCAACAGCTGCCACCATTCACGAGGGACATAGTAAAACATGGTAGGTGTTTTCCGCAGACTTTCTTCCATCACTATATAAACATACATAAATACGTCCTCTGGTTCTGTCTAGCCCACACGTTACGTTAGTTGGTCTGTGTTCAATAACCAATCAGATATTATTTCAAATCAAAAAAAACTTTAAGGTCCACAAATTTAGTCCGTTCGTCTGACTTTATCCAATCAATTATCTTTTTTTATAATGATATTAGAGAATGTGTGATTTGTTTCTCTAAAATACGTTCCGTTCTCTCAACCTCATTTCTGGGTTCCCTTCCTTCCTTCCTTTCTTTCCTTCCTTCCTTCACTTCCCTCCCTTCCTTCCCCTTGACCAGTTAATACCTTCGATCCTTGGGTACTCCTCACAGAGACTCTCATTTTACCTCCATCTGGCATAGCTGTCCTTTCCTTCCTCATCCCGCGATCTCTATGCCACCATCACTTCTATAGCACCCTATTCCACTCTCTTTCCCTCTACTTGATTTCACTTTTCTCTCCATTCTCTCCACTGCCACTTCCTCTCTACCTCCTCCCCGACACCCACTCCACCCTTTTCCTCCTTCCTCTCCCTCCACCTTCCTTCCATATGGTCTCGTAACCCTGCAATATAGCCCCGCGGGCGCCCTTGTCCCAAACACTATATATAGCCCACTGTCCCTCCCCTTACCAGTTCCCTTACCAATCTCACCCTCCATATCACCAGATTTTCCCCATTTTTACTCATCCCTCTTGGCCTTACCCTGCCCTGCCCTGCCCTGCCCTGCCCTGCCTTGCCTTGCCTTGCCTTGCCCTTCCTGCCTCCAGCCTGTCCCCGACCCAGCCCTCCTTACTCAGCCTTGGTAATACAGACGTCGGTATGCAAATTGACTCACGCCAACCAGCTGTTTCGCCTCTCGGTTCCAGATTTCTCAGCCCGCCTTTGTATCTCACTGCCTTGCCTCGACACGCTAAAATGTTTGCTTTGCTTCCTTGTTTGGTTGTTTGGTTGTTTATTTGATTGGTTAATGGAAAAAGCAAGGGTGGTGAGGGAAAATATAGCAGGTTTTTCTATATTTATTTTTTCCCTCTCAAAAAAATGTAAAAAAAAACAAGTAAAATGGAATTGTTCACACATGATAAGTAAAAATGAACACTCAAGGAAAAACAAAGGAAATATATAAAAAAAAAATATTATTAAGAACTGGTAAGTAAGTAAGTAAGTGCGTGACAATCCGCTTCAAACTCTAAGAAAAAGAAAACAATAAAAAAACAAGACAAGAAAAAAAAAAAAAAAGTGCGTTGTAGAAGTAATAACTCACGAACACTATTTCACCAAACTACCAAGGTGCGTTAGAGACAGTTCACTTGAAACTATACCAAGAAAAACGAGTCAAGCTGAATCAATTAGAATACAAACACGATGCAGCAAGGAAGGATACAAAAAAAAAGTGGGAGTTGTGGGTACGTTTAGGAATGACAATTTGCAATGGTAACAAGAAGTAATAAGTGTTGCACCTAATTATGTAAAGTAACTCTCCCTTCCTTCCCTCCTTCCCTTACTCCCTTTCTCCCTCCCTCCTCCTCCCTACTCTAACGTCAAGGTCCATCTAGAGAAGTACATAGTATACACACGCAGCCTTTAGTTCACTCCTAATCTGACCTTTACTTCAGTAGGGTAGTGGAGTGTGGTGTGTATGCGTGTGTGTGTGTGTGTGTGTGTGGTTTCAAGGTCATGACACACACACACGCACACGAACACGCACGCACGCACGCACACACACACACACACACACACACACACACACACACACACACACACACACACACACACACACACACACACACACACACACACACACACACACACACACACACACACACACACACACACACACACACACACACACACACACACAGGAAAAGATACACAGTGCACGACACGCAATACTTAAGACAGGTTGGTACAGGGAGAATAGGAAATAAATATATAAAAAAAAATTAAAAATGAAAAAATGGACACAATTCACCATCACTCGTCCGTCCCTCCGTCCGCCCGCCCGTCCGCCTGCCCGTCCATCCGTCACTATTCAGGCATCGTGTTTACATCGCGTAGGGAAACAAGTATGACGTAATGCCATTTTCCCTGCAGCGGGTCGAGGCATCAACCCAGCGGCCAGGTAATTAAAAAGGACACACCTGAGTACTGGATGCCATACCTCAGCGTGTGTGTGTGTGTGTGTGTGTGTGTGTGTGTGTGTGTGTGTGTGTGTGTGTGTGTGTGTGTGTGTGTGTGTGTGTGTGTGTGTGTGTGTGTGTGTGTGTGTGTGTGTCATTACTGCAAACATTAAATGAAGAATATGCATGTTTTTTTGGTTGTTGTTTTTTTTTTTAACGGAATTTGTGTGTGTCTATCTGCATGTTGCCTGTATATAATCTGTGTTTTATATGCATGAGTGTGTTTGGAATGTCTGGCAATTATTTATATGTGTTAGGGAGGAAAGGGGAGGCGGCGGCGGCGGTGCTCACGTGATTGTCCAAATAATACACCTGATTAAGCTAACACGTCATGATTACAAACTTAATTACTTCCAGCAGCAGTGGGAAAAAATATATTAAACATACATATTAACATTGCCCTTCCTTCTCATCCGCTCGGGCTGGTGTGAGGGACGTGTGTGTGTGTGTAAGGGGGGGGGGGGTTGCCTTCTGTTTCCATACATATACACAGCAGGAATTCACCAGTATTGTAGTGTACCCGCAACACATAATTGTACACAATGTAACAACGTAAATGCTGTTTCATGGGCAAGTCTGATACACTCAATCCTCCTGGACGTATGCGTGTGTCTGTGTCTGTGTCTGTGTCTGTGTGTGTGTGTGTGTGTGTGTGTGTGTGTGTGTGTGTGTGTGTGTGTGTGTGTGTGTGTGTGTGTGTGTGTGTGTGTCTGTGTCTGTGTCTGACCTTTTCACGCAAATTCTGTGGCTTAGTTATGAAATTTGTGATGTTGTAGTCGCCCACGCAGACCGATATTTAAAGCCGCCCATCATTTACTAGTAACACATCGCAGGACTCAGATGTGTGTGAGCTGAGTGAGTGGATGTGTTGGGTGAGTGGGTGTGTTGGGTGAGCCACGTTTGAAGCAGCCTGGCTAGTAGTTTCAAGGACATAGAGGTGAGGGCACGGCTTTCTCTGCACCTCACTTCCTTATCAAATGTTTGTGTAGCGAAAGGAAGTGAGTTTTGCTTTGAAAATATCTTGGTTCTTAAAATCTTTCAAATAAGAAAATGCAGTTCACAAGCTTGACAATAATAATAATAATAGTGTATGTCAAACGTACAATAATGATGACACTTTAAAGCCTCACCACACTGTCCACTAATGCCACACTGGGAAAACTAAACCATCAATCAACAGTACTAGCATGCGAAGGGACACCTGGCTTGCTAATCCCCTCGTTCCAGCAGCAAAAAGAAGGGGGAAATGATACCACCTCGATATTCAACGCTAACGAATCCAAACGACGCCTATTTATTCCATCTGTTTTGGTATAAGAACAGGTGTTTCTCGAGCAGGTGAGGAGCGCAGTGGGTCCTCGGTGGGACTTGGCCGCCTGTGGACCAAAGGATCATCCACCAGCCTCTGGGACTCCTGCCTCATCCTCATTGTTGACTTTGTGAATACCATGGAATATCGAGGGTCCTGGAAGCAGCTTGAGGCTTGTTGAGCTTCCAGAATCCAGAATGTTAAAGTAATACTGTGACATGTTCCAGATAAGCTTGGCAGTACAATTATTAACAAGATATATGAATGAAATACACAACCAGATTTATTATTGATATCAACTCGACTGGCTGTGAAATGTTACGCGATAGTTATATATTGTTTGGGTTCATTTATTTATACACCGGGAGTAACAATACGAGTTGGCAGACAAGACGTGGCAAAAATAACAAGTTAGACACCACTCACTCAAACATCTTGCAAACACTCACACCAGACCCGACAAGACCATCTCTGCGTAACACATTCATTCATTAGCGTTTTAATTAACACCAATAACAATGTTGACGCTCAATTAAGACGGTAATCTTGAAACGAACACTTGTAGCACAATCACCATCCAACGCTGACTCACTAATTACCATGAACACCCATGAAGAGAGTCCCTGAGTCGTGTGTGTGTGTGTGTGTGTGTGTGTGTGTGTGTGTGTGTGTGTGTGTGTGTGTGTGTGTGTGTGTGTGTGTGTGTGTGTGTGTGTGTGTGTGTGTGTGTGTGTGTGTGTGTGTGTGTGTGTGTGTGTGTGTGTGTGTGTGTGTGTGTGTGTGTGTGTGTGTGTGTGTGTGTGTGTGTGTGCGTGTGTGTGTGTGGGGGGGGGGGGTCTCCGTCCGTTTGCCTGGCTAATAGATTTAATATCCTCCACATTAATCATCGTGAAATCATACAAGCTGTTTCAGTGTTATGATCAGATGCAACAAACTTAACTCAACTTAACTTAACTTCGCTTTACTTGCAGGACGAGACGAACACATGCACTATAATAATAGCAAGAGCATGTTACTCCCTCCCTCTCCCCTCCCTCCTGCCCTCTTCCCCTCCTTTCTACCCCTCCCATCCCTCGTGGTGTCAACAAGGATGGTTTTCTGCCCATGATATTGCAATAGGAAAGCATTGCACTCTACATAACAACACGAAAAGAATAAAGACTCACATTTCTTTCTCTGCATATAATTGGATGTAATCGGAGAGGGGAGCAAAAAAATAGAGCGAAATAAACTATGAAATGAACTAAGAACTTAATGTTAGAATACTATGCGAGAGACTACTAAAAGGGGAGGGGGAGGAAAGGTTCGATAAATCAATTACCACATAAATAACAACTGTTTGGGATGAAGTAATGTAATGACAACTACTGTAATGAGATATGAGCTGCGAGGAGGAACAGAAAAAGATGGTGAAACAGGAAATCTTAAAGTAGATGTGTAGGAGGACGGAAACAAGGAAGAAAGGAAAACTTGATGTATGTTCATTGTTGTCAGAAAAAAAAATTAAGTAGAGAGAAAGAACGTTTTTCACAATTGCTAAAGGAGTATTAATGGAGCTTCAAGGAGGGAAGGTAAGGGGAGTAGGAGGGGGAGTAATTACGATTAATGATCTCCACCATATGATTAGAGACAGTAGCAAGGGTGGAGTAATTGGTTCATATACACAGAATCACCAGGGAATAAAAGTAGGAAATGTCGGGTAAAAATGTGTGAAGCAAGACGGTTCATGAAAAAACACAGACAGTATGAAAATAAAATGTATATAATTGTTATGAACTATATATATAAAAATAGAAATATAAAACATTCACATTCTTACTCTTTGAAATGATAATAAATGTACATAGAAAAACAGACTATTCTCATTATTGTTATTATTTTCATCATCGTCATCATCATCATAGCAAGCCAATCATGATAATAACTACTAAGGAAGACGCGAGACACACACATCACCACGTAGCTCGTCCAAGATGCGTGTCAAAAGAAGTCAATTACTGCTTATTAAATCTTATTCCTGCTAGCCATCACGACGATTACCACCACCACCACCACCACCACCACCACCACCACCACCACTACCACTACTACCATCACCACTATAATCGTCAAAACAACCAGTTACTACTATTCCTATCACTCTCACTCACTCCCCCTCGACCTCAAATCACCCTTACCTCCCCTTCTCCCTCCCTCCCCTTACCTCCCTTCCCCAACGTGCCTTTCCCCATTATTTCCAAAAGCCGTAATTCTCCTTTTACGAACGAGCCAATGACAAACATACCTTGGCAGTCACACCTCAAATTAACCTCAGTCTGACTCGCCTCACCCTCACCCACACCCACACACACACACACACACACACACACACACACACACACACACACACAGGGACTAGGTATGTGTGTGGTGGATCGTGTTCTGTCATTACGCAACGAAGGGAAAGGGTGAAATCAGGTTGTAGGAAGTAAAGGAAGTAAAAGAAAGAGGGATTAGGCTGGGGGAAGGAAGGAAAAGGCGGGAATCAGGCTGGAGATAGGTAAGGGAGGTAAGGGAGGAGAAAATTAGGATGTTAGGGAAGAAAGAAAGTGAAAGAAAAAGGGGAATCAGACTGGAGGAAGGAAGGGAGATAAGGGAAAGAGGGAATCAGGCTGGAAGAAGGTAAGGGAAGGTGAAAATCTGGAAGTAAGGGAAGAAGGGTCACTAGTACACCTGTGTTTTGTGGTTCAGGTGAGTTGTTAGTTACTTGTTTCCTGAGACATCATCATTACGGTGCAGTCCTAGGTATGTTTCCTCTGATTTTTTTTAAGTATAACAGGCTCAAAATGTTATGGTTGAATTTCTGTTTCGAATATTTACAGTGACAATACGAGTGGTAGTATAAAGTCGTTAAAAATAAATGTTTTAAATGTGGAATTAAAATGTGTTAAATGTTTGTGTGAATGTTTTTTTTTTTTTCATTTCCTAGGAAGTAAAAGTTAAAGTTATCCCTTAAATTAATGTGTTTTAGAAGTGTAGGAAAAAAACGACATATTACTTCCATCAGACTGAAAGCACAAAGCAAATACATCTAAATACATCTCAACAGAAAGGAATCAAAGAACTCAGTGTAAATATTATGGAAAAGGGAAGGTTTGAAGGATGAATATTGTTAAAGTGAGGAAAAATGAAAAGGGAAAAGGAAGATATGAAAGATGAATGCTGTTAATGTGAAGAAAAAAAAGTGAAATGGAAAAAGTACGGAACATTTCGGGACCACACTCAGCTCAATCACAACCACCACCTGACGAAGCTGCAATATCCTATACATACAGCTGGGAGGATGCTCAAGGATGCTGCTGACGTGGCGGGAATTCAGTGGCTTCGGGTACAGACAAACACGTTGATGAAAATAACATCCCTTCATTCACTAGGGTTTCCCAG
>JAXIVD010003837.1:22500-30000 GCA_036785275.1 Cancer borealis
CTCAACACGTAATGCAATATAGAATCACTCTGTCTTCCCCACATACTAACAGGGTACAAGTAAAGTGGTGCCAGAGGTATTAATACTTGAGCCCTTCAGAGACAAGGACTGGACAAGACAAGCAGCGTGGGTGGTGAGGCTTTTGTTACAAGTCAACCCTAGAACTTGAACATGAAGAACCGAGACAAACTTCACTTACTTTTCAACTCTGGAAAAGAAACACGACTTTTTGAATGAAGAAAAATCACCAGCACGCACGCGCACGCACACGCACACACACACACACACACACACACACACACACACACACACACACACACACACACACACACACACACACACACACATCGCACTCTCAGGTTTGGGTTTGCAAATCTCAACACATTCCAAGAGCGTGAAAAGGAATGAAAATAAAAAGGAGAGAGAAAAAATACCCCACTTTCTTGTTGTTGAAAAGTCAGTTCATGTTTTTCCTTCTGGATCAAAGGATTGGGTCCTTTTCCGAATACACTCCACTCACACTTTTCCTTCACACGTTTCACTATAACTAACAATGACAGCAAGTGCATCTTACGACTCCACATACCGTCACAAACCTACCTATCCCTATCCTCCTCCTCCCATGACCACAAACAGCCCAATTCTAACCCCCTTTTTTCCCCCTCACAGCCCAATCTTTCCCCCCCCCCCGAACACATTCCCAATCTTTCTCCTCCCCCTCCTCCCCACCACACAGTCCCCATTCTCCCTCCCCTCCCCTCCACCCTCCGAACACCCTCACCCAACCTGGCCTTAGTTCAAAACACGGGACGCATTTTTTTTCCGTGTCATCCAGGATATCGACTTCAAAACAATCCTGTTATTTCAAAAGTATCTCGTTTCATAAAGGTTACAGAATGAAAATTGTAAAAAATATATTAAAAAAAACACACACATACGCATACACACACATGGGATAAGCTGCGTGTAAGGGATGGTGTTTTGTTTATCTGTTTGTTTGTTTGTTTGTTTTTAGGATTTGAGAGGATTACGAATGACTATAAATGATGGTAAAAATAAATAAATAAATAAATAAAATAGGATGTTGCAAAATATTTAATTCACTGCAAAAACCTCAGGTGTATTTTGTGAAACTGTGAACGATGAAATACAGCTTATGTTTTTTTTACGTTAATTTCTTTTTTATTGCAAAGGAATTGTACAAATATGATTAAATTTACAAATACAAATGCGAAAAGTGTGTGTTAACTTAAAACTAAATTACACTTTATTTCTCTCTATGTTTGAGTGTGTGTGTGTGTGTGTGTGTGTGTGTGTGTGTGTGTGTGTGTGTGTGTGTGTGTGTGTGTGTGTGTGTGTGTGTGTTCTCATTAACAGTTATCAAAAACTTACTTCTTCTGGTAATGATTTCAGAACAATTTTATTTCAATTTCAATTTTCTATTCCTTCATTCAATCATTTACTTTATCGATCTATTAATTTTGTCCTTTATATTAAAAAAAAAAAAAAATTAAACTAACCTAAAGTAACCTAAACTAAACTAACCTAACTTAACCTAACATAACCTAACCTAAGCCAAAGAACAAGAATTCATCAACACCTTCTACAGCTCCTGTCATTAGTTAATTAACAGTAGTAGACAAACAAGATTCATCACCTACTCCCCAAAAAACATTCTATTTACTCAATTGGGGAAGGCTTTTCATGTACTACAAACTTTCGGGACCATCTATTATCAGAGGGAAACAGGGAAAAAACTTTGTACTTAGCGGTTAATTACCTAATGGGATGATACTCTTCACAATTAACTTTTTTGTCTTGTTTCTGTCTATGTACGTGAAAGTGTTTGTGTATTTGTACGTGAAAGTGTTTGTGTCTTTGTACGTGAAAGTGTTTGTGTCTTTGTACGTGAAAGTGTTTGTGTCTTTGTACGTGGAAGTGTTTGTGTATTTGTACGTGAAAGTGTTTGTGTCTTTGTACGTGAAAGTGTTTGTGTCTTTGTACGTGAAAGTGTTTGTGTATTTGTACGTGGAAGTGTTTGTGTCTTTGTACGTGGAAGTGTTTGTGTCTTTGTACGTGGAAGTGTTTGTGTCTCTGTACGATAACATAGAATAATCAAACCTAACCTAACCTGAAATCAAAGGGATTCAAACGCTTCACTGCGATTACCAATGAAATTCAAGGAAGAGGAGAAGGAGGAAGAGGAGGAGGAGGAAGAGGAGGAGGAGGAGGAGGAGGAGGAAGAGGATTATAAACTGTGCTGGGAAGGAGGTCAAATGAGAGTAGGAATGGAGGAGATGAAGCAGAGGGAAGAGAACGAAGGGAGGAGATGAGAGAGACAAGGAGAACGAATTACAGGGGAAGGGAAGAGCCGGAGGAAATTGATGAAGGCGAATGGGAGAGAAGAAGAGGAAGAGGAGGAAGAGGTGAGGATCAGTGACGAGGCAGGCGTGGAGAGGAAGAAGAGGGAAGAGGAAGGCGATGAGAGGATGAACAAAGGAGAGAGAAAGCAAGATAAAAAGAAAGAGAAAAGGAGAAAAAAAGGAAAAGAGAGATAAGAACTAAGACAGTTATAAAGTTAGAAAGAGAGAAAGAAAGAAAGAAAGAAGGAAAGAAATAAATTAAGTTTAAAATACATTATCGTCAGCAGTTAGAAGATTGATACAGACAGAGACAAACAAACAAAAGAAACAAAGAGACAGATGACCAAAAATAATAATAAAGTAAAAATGTGCCAGGAAAGAATAAAGAGAAGAGAAAGAGAGGAGGAAATAAAGAGTGAAAGGGTATAATAAAGGAGAAATAAGGGAAGATGTAAAAATAGAAGATGAGAAATGATGGGAAACACACACACACACACACACACACACACACCCACACACACACACACACACACACACACACACACACACACACACACACACACACACACACACACACCGATACTTTCTCAACATTTTCACTGCATTTACAATATTCAATAAGCAACATTTCCTTTTCCAATATATTTTTTTTTTCTCCGTTTGTCGTCAATACTGATGGATACTTTTTCTTTATATTCCCGTGTGCGTGTATATGTGCCTGTATATATGTGCGTGTGTATGTGTGTGTGTGTGTGTGTGTGTGTGTGTGTGTGTGTGTGTGTGTGTGTGTGTGTGTGTGTGTGTGTGTGTGTGTGTGTGTGTGTGTGTGTGTGTGTGTGTGTGTGTGTGTGTGTGTGTGTGTGTGTGTGTGTGTGTGTGTGTGTGTGTGTGTGTGTGTGTGTGTGTGTGTGTGTGTGTGTGTGTGTGTGTGTGTGTGTGTGTGTGTGTGTGTGTGTGTGTGTGTGTGTGTGTACAGGTCGGGGCTACATTCGGGAGGGTCGCCGCGGACCTCCACTCTTGGTTGGATCAGCACCCACCCTGCCCCCGTCCCCCCCGCCCCAGCTTGACCCCGCCTACTCTGCTGATGTCACGGCCCTCGCTGACCGGCCCGCCATCCTCAACTGTCGGGTGCACAACATCAACAACAAGACGGTGAGTGCACGCAGTGATGTTTTTTCCGTTTTGTCTAATGGATGAAAAACTCTACGGACATACACTAGCACGTTTCATTACGATTTTCACTGCACTCACGCCTTATAAAACACAAACGATAATGCTCATACTTGTAAGACTCTCCAGCTAAGAGTCAGTAATACTTCACAACATGCTTAAAAGGTATTCTTGATTAGCCTTTGAACAAGTACACGCGACCAAGAACTTTTTTTACCCATTATTATTATTATCATTATTATTATTATTATTATCACTATTATCATTATTGTTATTGCTATTATTATTATTGTTATTCTTATTATTATTATTATTATTATTATTATTATTATTATTATCATTCTCATTTTTATCATTATTCACAAAAACATCAACTAGATAGACATGAGCAGAAAAATCATTATTACTACACACTTTTTATTTTCTATTCACCATACGTATTCCGAAAAAAAAAACTTTTGACACCACCACCACCACCACCACCACCACCACCACCACCATAACAACAACACCAAAACAACAACACCAACAATTCTGCGAGAGTTTCGACAGGACCAAGTTGCGGTTCTCATCTGCGTGTCCAGTATTGGTTTCCATTCAACCGGCAAGAACAGGAATACTTAGCGGCCCTGCAAGGTATTGTTACGATGCGCAGATAGATATGCAGGTGTGAGGGAGAGAGAGAAAGAGAAAGAGAGAGAGAGAAAGAAAAAAAAGAGAGATAATAGATAGACAAGTGTGGGGAAGAGAGAAAGGAGGAGATAATAGATTGACAGATAGATAGACAAGTGTGAGGGAGAGATAATAGATAGATAGATAGATAGCAAGATAGATGCCTAAACAGAAAGATATCGAGAAACGGAGATAGGTAGAAAAGACACAGAGGGGCCCAGTCTCCTCCTTCCTTTTCCTCATCATCTCCTCCTCCTCCTCCTCCTCCTCCTCCTCCTCCTCCTCCTCCTCCTCCTCCTCCTCCTCCTCCTCCTCCTCCTCCTCCTCCTCCTCCTCTTCCTTCTCCTCCTTTTCCTCCTCCTCCCCTGGGTGTCCTCAAGATTAGGTAGTTGTGTCGCTGGGACGAGGAGTAACAACTGTTTTCATCTACTTGTGTGCAATTAGTGTCAAGCGTGTGGTGCCGCAGGGTCGTGCTGGTCCTTTGTGAGTCACGCAAAAGGAGAAAGAGAGAGAAAGAGAGAGAGAGAGAGAGAGAGAAAGAGAGAGAAAGAGAGAGAGAAAAAGAGAGAGAAAAAGAGAGAGAAAAAGAGAGAGAAAGAGAAAGACAAAAGAGGTAAGTAAAATATATTAAATAAAAAAATAAAAGTTGTTGTTTATTTCACTCTGAACGTAACAAGGTACAAAAAAATATGAATAAAAAGATGAAAAGTGTTGTAAAAAAGCATCAAGCCAATCAGGTAACAGCAATAGGGTCTGGTCACGTCGGTCGTTAGGTGTAGTTATAATAATAGAGGTTGTAATTACCGTGTTAAAGAATTACTAACGCCATCTCGCTTCCTTCCTTCCTTCCTTTCTTCCTTTTATCCTTCCTTCCCTCCTTCCTTCCTTCATATATTCCTTTCTTCCTTCCTTCCCTCCCTTCCAACCTTCCTTCCTTCTTTCCTTCTCTAACCTCACCTCACCTCATCTCGGTCTGCTCGGTGCTCGTACTAAACATCAACATTTACACGTAGTAGAAACAATAAGACGCACCATGACACACCATTATTACACACACATCAAAGGCTGTTTTTTCTTCTTATTACGAGATATTTAATGTACACAATATACAGTTAACATGTATTTTAACTCCAGCACAGTACACAGACGTATTACTATGTGTACTTTCATCCCTGGGGCGACACGTGGCTGTATCATATACTAACTTTATTTTCCCCTGATAAAAAAAATAAGTGTTGCAGTGAGGTGATAAATATGACCCCTCACCTTCCCTCTTATTCTTATCCTTCCCGCCTTCTTTCTCCTCTCGTCTCAGGTGTCATGGATCCGCCACAGGGACATTCACCTGCTGACGGTGGGCCGCTACACCTACACGTCAGACCAGCGATTCAGGGCACTGCACGAGGATGACTCAGACGATTGGATCCTCAAGATAAACTACGTGCAGGTGAGAATATGAACAGCTGACTCTATATATACGTCTTGGTTTTGTTTGGTTTTTTATACAAAGTGGTATAAGTGAAGTGATGGAAAAGTTCAAGTGTATGTGAGAATAAATGGAAACCTATGAATGATGGAAAAGTTGAAAGTTTTGAATGGTACTTACTCCTATTATTGTTCTTTTTTTGTACTCCTTAGTGTTCCTTTGTACTCCTTTCTACTTTTTATTTTATCCATGAATCCCTTTCCTATGTATCTTGTTGGCCATCTTAGAATCTTAATCTGGTAAACTTGGCTGCTAGAAGGAGAGGAAAAAAAATTAGGATTATTCAGTAAGAAGTCACATGGTTAAATAGATTTGTATTTTACTGATACCCTTGTTCAAGATGCACCAGTAATTATTTAACTGTCTATAATTTACACTACTGCCCTACCTGTGATCACACACACACACACACACACACACACACACACACACACACACACACACACACACACACACACACACACACACACACACACACACATACCACAATAACCACACAAATAGGTACACAACGAGAGGCAGTGAATGAAGGGTCCCCACAATGACAGCAGTACATCCCTGGACACCTGTTTTGGTTGCATTGGAACGGTCATACTCTACGTGTGTGTTCTCTAAATAAAAATGTTTCACTGAACCCAACATTTGATCCGTGTTGAATGACGACCAAATTGTGTGATGCAACGCGGCGCCAGAATGTGATGTATGTTGGAGCGGCAGTGTATGGGTGTTTTAAAGGATGTATGGTATAGTTTCACTCCGTTTTTTCCGGTTATTTTTTAAGGTTGTGAATCGGAATGAAATATACACAAAAGAAATTGTATTGTATGTCGACGTGTGTATGTGTGTGAGTGTGTGCGTGTGTATATCTATTCATCTATATACCTACTAAAACGTTAACAAATTTTTTCAAAGTAGGTATTCTATTAACAATATTAGCATTACAAAACAAACTTCAACTCCCTTTGTTATTGGTGCTCAGTATAGAATAGAAAGAACTCACAAAATTTCTGAAACATAAGCCTCACCCAGCCTGCCTTCCTTCCTTCCTTCCTTCCTTCCTCCCTTCCTTCCATCCTTCCATCCTTCGTCCCTTCGTTCATTCAGTGTCAGGGTGAGGTTGAGAACACACTTACTCTAACTAAACTCTGAGGGTCCAAACACACCCTGAGGCGGCTTACAAAGTTGAGGGAGGCGTGATGTGGGTTAACTCTATATACGTATTTACCTCAATGGACCAAGATAGAGGGAGACTGAGGGTGACTTGAGGGAGGAAGGGCAACACACTCACACTAACACACTCACACTCACGCACCCTTGTCCCTGGAGAGAGTCGGTGCATCCTAACAAACTGAAGGAGGTGTAGTTGGTGCGTGATTGCAATATTGTGGACATAACTTGTTTGTTTAGGTTCAGGAAACTATGGGAATCAATAGTTAGGTTTATCTATGTATTTAATTACCTTAGAACGCTTGGCAATGATTCTATGTGTTGTTGTTGTTGTTGTTGTTGTTGTTGTTGAGGTTTGAGTAAGACTTGTTTTAAACGTGTTGACTATGCTAGGAAAAGGTGTTCAGTTTTGTACATGAAAGACTGACCTTGAAAACACGCTACTTAATAATTAATCAGTTGTTATAAAAGTGAATGCAATATATGAAGAAAAAAAGAAAACATAAATCGTGTGGTGCCATGCCTGTGTGTGTGTGTGTGTGTGTGTGTGTGTGTGTGTGTGTGTGTGTGTGTGTGTGTGTGTGTGTGTGTGTGTGTGTGTGTGGTGAGGCGTGCTAGCTGACTGGCTGGCTGGCGTACAGG
>JAXIVD010003838.1:0-7500 GCA_036785275.1 Cancer borealis
ATATATCCTTTACCCGTGGAGTCAGAGAGAGAGAGAGAGAGAGAGAGAGAGAGAGAGAGAGGAGAGAGAGAGAGAGAGAGAGAGAGAGAGAGAGAGAGAGAGAGAGAGAGAGAGAGAGACAGAGAGAGAGAGAGAGATAGAGAGAGAGAGAGAGAATGACAGCTCTATGCTATTTATTATTGCTTAATTATTGATTATTTCAATAGTTGTTTTAAGTTTTGTTCTATACATTGATTATTATTTTATTGTATTCATAATTTTCTTGAACTTTCCATCATCATACTTATTATGATCATGGTTGTGAAGGTGGTGAAGTTGGTGGTACAATTTTTTTTTTCACCTCAAAAACCATAAATGATGATTAGCTGCGAAAGCGTAAATGTAATTGCACCACCATCATTTTAATGCTCCATTAATTAAAGTCTAAAATGATTATACCTACATTGAGCGTAAAACCTTAAAAAAAATTCAATGCGAGGGACTAGTTTTCAGCTTAAAGTTATGAGACTCGGAGGAGCGGGAATGAGTGTGCGGTGATGTAAATATAACAACAAAAAATAAATTCTTGTAAAATTTGTATGAGATCGATAGTGAATGAAATAAATCCTGCACACACACACACACACACACACACACACACACACACACACACACACACACACACACACACACACACACACACACCCACACCCACACACACACACACACACACCCGACACACTACACACAACACCTTGAAGTTACCTGGAACCCACCTTAGTAGGGCAACCACTGTCAACATACCACCACGCACATAAGAAACATTAACATACATACGTACATAGATGCATACATATAAACATACATACATGCATACATTCACCTGACTTATAATAGTGTTTACATACATATACATACACATTCCCTTCATCGTTCAAGAGTTCACGTCAAGGCATATGAATAGTTTAATATACTCAGTTACCTTATCACCTCGTTCCTCTAGTGTTATCGCGTCCTGGGTCGGTCAGAGCTGACTCAATATGATTTAAAAACGACAACAAATATATTTTTTTTAACAACCCTCAATTCAACCTTCCGTCTCCCTTGAAATCTGACAGCTAATGTTTGGTGAGTTTGCAGCTAAGAGGATTTTCTTTCTCTCTTTACTTCTTAATCTTATTTTTATCCATGTAATTGTATGTGTTAATTAAGTTGAATGTGATGAAAATATATTTTGTATTGTTGTTTTCTTATTTTGTTTCATTCAGTTTCTTTTTTTAAACAATTTTACGTAATATACAAATTGAAAGAAAGGATTATTATTATTATCTTTTTACTTTATTTTAGTTACTACATTCACGTTACTCTTTCCTTTCTTACGGTCATACAAACACACACACAAAACCCCCCCACATAGGTGCCATATGTACGTGTCATCTGAACATTAACCGTCACCTTTTTACCTTCCTTCAGACTCACCTGTCCTCCCCTTCCCTCCTTCCCTCCTTCACTCTCACCTACCAGTCTCCTTCCCTTCCTTCTGTCACCTTTACCGCACTTTCTACCTACAAGTTCTTTCCTTTCCATTTGAACGCATGGCCTCAACTTCCCTCTGAATATTTGATAGGAATCTTTCATAGCTCGGGTCAAAGACTGCGGGAGAAGAGTGCAAAGATCTTCCATTTAAAGCAGATGACTCGTGGCGTGAGGGATTACTGAGCGAAGTGAGGTGGTGGAAGGAGTAACAGGGAGGGAAAGGCAAGGGTGATACAGGGAGAGAGGATGCTTGAAGGTAAAGAAAGAGAGAGTGCTAAGAAGAGATGTAAGAGGAAAGACTGGAAGTAAGGGAGTAATTGGGAGAGAATGGTACAGTAAAGAAAGATAAGAAGACACTGGGGAATAGGGTGAGAGATATATAAATGGAGGAGAGGAAAGAAAGCAAGAAGGGTGGAATGAAGAAAGAGAGGAAAGGAAAGGTATAATGTAAAAAAAAAAAAGAAGAAAGAAAGGAAAGGATAGATATACATAACCATTACCCACTCACACTCACACACACACACACACACACACACACACACACACACACACACACACACACACACACACACACACACACACACACACTATACAAGCACCCATACATGATACACATAACATACACATCATTACTAATATTCACGTTTCATGTTTGACGATGACAAAAAATGCCCCTTTATCCTGGCTGTCTCTGCCTAAAACTCGCAATATCACGCCTCAGATAATAAATCCTGGCGCCATACCACGTTCATTACGCAATAATATAATGTAATGATATTCACGGACTGTCACCGCCGCCAATATTAACATAATCATTGTGCATTTTACGGCGCCACAAAACAAGAACGCAACTAAAATATGGAAATAGAAGAAAAAAAAGACTAATAACTTGTGGTATAATATTATGTATATCTACTGTATCTAAAAAGGATAATTACATAAATTCCCTGGCTGTTTTTTGAAGTTTTTTTTGTTTTATTTTCTTATCCTTCACCGTTGTCTTTTGTCATACCCGTTCTCTCTTTCATAATTTTGTTCTTCTAATTTTGATGTTATTTTGCGTACAGAACAAGACTTACTACAGTCCCACAATACACACATACAAAACACTTCCACCTCTTCCTTCCTGGACTGACATTCTCCACCTCCTTCTCCGCCTCTGAATCTGTCCTTCAAAATGCTCTCTACCAATCGTGTTCCGGAATCTGGACATCCTTAGAAATCAAACAACCTTGCCAAGACCGCACGTGTCAGGGGGAAATATATACTTTTATACATTTGATATATACATTTTAGTCCAAAAGCGCCCGTTCCCTTCGTGTGCCCGCTGCTCCCCTTTCACTTATCTCCATGTGGTACGGTCTAATTCTTTTGACGGGTGAGGAGAAAATTGCAAAACTTTCCATCCGCTTTGCCCTCCAATGTCCCTCGCTAGAAAGAACGAGGAGGAGAAGGAGGAGGAGGAGGAGGAGGAGGAGGAGGAGGAGGAGGAGGAGGAGGAGGAGGAGGAGGAGGAGGAGGAGGAGGAGGAGGAAGAGGAGGAGGAGGAGAAGGAAGAGACCCAGAGACTCTTAGTTCTCATATTGAAACTTGTATTTATTTCGTGTAGATATGAACTATTTGTGGAGACGGATGTTGGTGCTTCCATAAATAAAAGATACAATAACCTGATACAATAACAAGCCAATTATTTCCCCCAACAAGACGTGAGTACGAAACGAAAAACAAAACTTGAGGATCTAAAGTGAATCAAATCTTGTACCTGAGAGATATATTTAGTGCGATGAGAATAGATGGTGAACGTAACGTATAAATTACATATTTGTTATTTCAAAGTAAAGGTCAAGGAATGAAATATGAAGTGGTTGATGGTTCCAAGTGAAATAACTTAAGATAGTTTAACCACTTAGAAAGAACGCCAGAAAGTGCAATAATTAAAAGAGACTCAGAATGATAAATGCAGTGTATGATAGCTGCGGTGAGAGCAAGATAACGCCCATTATTGAAATTGAACAGATTGCTAGAGTGAGATAAAGGGAGAAAGAGAATTATAGGATTACGACATGCAAGGAGGAAATGCAAAGACAGGAATAAATGGAGACTATTCTGCTGTGGCTATCTCCAGGGAGGGGGAGATCTTACTAACAAGCGTCAGATATAGATAGATAGAGAGATAGATTGGTAGATAAATTGTTAGGCAAGATTGAACGAGAAAGCAATCAAAGCGGACATTCTTCTAGAGAACGAAACCATGTACACACACACACACACACACACACACACACACACACACACACACACACACACACACACACACACATACACACACCCATACACACACCCATACCCACACACACACACACACACACACACACACACACACACACACACACACACACACACACACACACACACACACACACACACACACACACACACACACACACACACACACACACACACACACACACACACACACACACACACACACACACACACACACACACACACACACACACACACACACACACACACACACACACACACACACACACACACACACACACACACACACACACACACACACACACACACACACACACACACACACACACACACACACACACACACACACACACACACACACACACACACACACACACACACACACACACACACACACACACACACACACACACACACACACACACACACACACACACACACACACACACACACACACACACACACACACACACACACACACACACACACACACACACACACACACACACACACACACACACACACACACACACACACACACACACACACACACACACACACACACACACACACACACACACACACACACACACACACACACACACACACACACACACACACACACACACACACACACACACACACACACACACACACACACACACACACACACACACACACACACACACACACACACACACACACACACACACACACACACACACACACACACACACACACACACACACACACACACACACACACACACACACACACACACACACACACACACACACACACACACACACACACACACACACACACACACACACACACACACACACACACACATACACAGAAAATGTATCCACTAATTGTTTATATCAGTATATTATTTACAGTTTAATGTTTTCATGTTTATTTATATGTACTTTGCATTGTCCAACTTTTTCAAACTCTACATATTCCACAAATTCACTCACTAAACACGATATAATGGAAAAATGGAGAATAACATGTCATTTCGTGTATGTATAAGCAGTATTTACTTCTATAAATGTCTTTCTTTCGTTTATATTAACATTATATTTTTCCTTAACTTCAGTGCTCAGGTTAACGTAGTGGCATTGTTTGATTGGGTAACCTTTGTAAAGTATTAATTAAAGGTGACAGGGCAATGAATACGTTTTGTTTTGTGGCAACGTGAAAATTTGATAATTATTTATGATAAAGTTTTATTTTTGTATTAGCATTTATTAATTTGCATTTTAATCTGTTTTACTTATTCGATCTTCCACGATAATGACTATACGGCGAACAGTTTCATTTCCTCTCTGCCTCTTTTTTTATGCATCCACACATACGCACACAGATACACACCGTGGACTGCCCATAAATGACAAATAAATTAAAGCTGCCGACCCAACATAATGAGTTAAAACAATTAATATTTCCACACGCGAAGAGAATAAAAGGTAATATGTTTTTCATTCCATTATCGTCAATAGTATAGTTTTTATCACTAAACTCTATACTATTTTATTAAAATTACTTGTGTGAGAAATTATAAGAAAAATGACGTTGAACACCTGTCTCACTAGGAACACAAAAAACACCAAAATCACTTAGTGTATAAAAATCAGCTTCATATTCAAGTATTGCAAAAAATAAACATGCCATGAATAGCCAGTGTTGTGTGTATATTGTTTAATGTGTGTATGTCTGTGTATGTATGTCTGTGTATGTTAACTGGATGAGGTCGTGGCCTGGAGTTGTAATAGAATGAATGTTTACCTCGACGTGGTTTCAAACGGGTCCAGGACTGTGTGTTGAGCGCCTTGTTTCGAGTCCAAACACTTACGTATGTGTCAAACGAAGAGACGTGTGATGGTGATGCAATAATAATAATAATAATAATAATAATAATAATAATAATAATAATAATAATAATAATAATAATAATAATAATAATGACGAACTGAAAACATTAAATTAAATCATACTGAAAATCTTTATCTATTCGCTGTACTCACTTACTTTAATATAAGCACTTCTATTTTTACACCATCTCTTTCTCCCTTTCTCTCTATTTCTCTCTTTCTTTGAATTTACTCCCCTTCCCCTTTTATCTGCTTTCCTGCCTATCATTCTACGCTCTCAACGTTTCCTTAATGTCCTTCCCTCCTCTCGGTCCTTCGTTCCCTTATCCTGGCGACCTGTACTTTCCCTGCCTTATGGTGGTTTTATGTGGATTTTATAGTAAAACAAGAGGTGATGGAACAAGAAAAGAGAGCAAAGGGGAAATGGGTGATACTTTTCCTGCTGTTGATGTTGATGTTACTGTGTACTACTACTACTACTGCTATTGCTACTGCTACTACTACTGCTACTGCTACTACTGCTACTGCTATTGCTACTGTTACTACTATTGCTACTGCTACTACTGCTGCTACTGCTATTGCTACTGCTACTGCTACTACTACTTCAACTACTACTACTACTACTACTACTTCTACTACCATAATTTCTATTTCTACTTAAACGGTTGTTGCTGCTGCTACTAACTGCTATTTTTGTATACTACTATCTCTACTTCTGATAATAATAATACTGACAATAATACTGTTAAGACTATTACTACTACTCGTACTACTACTATCACTATTTCTTCTACTACTTTAATCGTTTTTGAGAAGAAATAAAAGTGAACGAAGAAAAAAGAAAAGAAAGCAATAGTGAGAATACTTCAGTAAAAAAATGAATGTACAATTATTTTTTCTCTAATTTTCAAGTACAAAATTATTACATCAAACAACAGCAACTGCAACACCAACACAAACAAACAAACACACACAAACAATAAGAACATTAAAATTACATCCTTACAATAATAACAACTACATCTATTATTACATCAACAACAACAACAACAACAACTATTACTACTACTACTACAACTCCTATCACCACCATCACTACTACCACGGCTAATGTCCACACCACCCACCACCACCACCACCACCACACCACCACCACCACTGCCTCGTTGGGTTCAGATGTCCATTACTGATTACCACGTCCGGATTCCTCCCCTGATCGTTTCCTCGTTAGCAGGATTCGACAAACTGCCCCGCTGCCTAATTTTCCAGAGTCAACACATTACCGGGCAAAGCAGGCATTGTAGGGGCTGGCAGGGGGCTGGAAGGGGCTTGGGGAGACTAAAAAAAGACTGAAGTGAGGTTTGGAAAGGGTTAGTAAGGGGTTGGGGGTTCTAGAAAAGGTTTGTGTGTAGTTTAAAAGGGTTGTGTGCTGGCTGGTTGGTGCTGGGAGCTATCAGAGGGCTGAATGGGGCTGCTAGTGAGGGTTGTTGAGGCTGTCAGGGATGTTGCAACGTTTAAATTGGAGTTATGGAGTGATTTAGGGTTGCAGGTGCTGAGGGAATGAAAGGGGCGTTAAAGGGTTGAAGGGGAGAGGTTGTGTGGGCGGGACTGATTGCAAAGGGCTGTGAGGATGCTCCGAGTAAAAGGATAAGAGTTTCAAAATAGCAAAACAGTATAGTTAAAAGTTAATCAGACATTCCTATCAACTAATGTTCGCAATGCACGTATTTCCTTGACTGGTGAGATGAGTTTTAATGTAGTAGGATTGAATGAGAAAATGTAATTGAAAATCAGAACTGACATTTTTTTTCTCTCTCGT
>JAXIVD010003838.1:12500-17500 GCA_036785275.1 Cancer borealis
ACACGAGGCGGCTCACTTACAACAACAGCAATAGTAATGATAATAATGATAATGATAATGATAATAATGCTTTAATACCCCCGTCAATTAGCAGCGTTTCATAATGTCAGGTGTTAGGTGAATGACAGTGTACATTATACATACGTTTGAATCAACATATCCAGTTGTTAGTCATATATATCTGGTTACATAATATGCTAATTGCGCCGTACTGTGTGATGTGTGTGTGTGTGTGTGTGTGTGTGTGTGTGTGTGTGTGTGTGTGTGTGTGTGTGTGTGTGTGTGTGTGTGTGTGTGTGTGTGTGTGTGTGTGTGTGTGTGTGTGTGTGTGTGTGTGTGTGTGTGTGTAGCCTCTCTCACAGCTTCCCTTAATCTTCGTTTCACAGGGGAGTGGGGTGTGTGCTGGTCGGAGCGAGGGTGTGGCCTGGGCAGCGAGGAAAGGACAGTGTGGTGTGCTGATGTGAAGGGCAGGCCTCTACCACCCTCCCTCTGCAATGACAGTGACCGTCCCCCAAACTCCCGCTCCTGCTACATCACCTGTCCAGGTAAATAATGTTTTCATCACTACCTTCCCAGCTCCCTTTCTCTATCCATGACAAAACTCCACGCCAGCGACGGTGACCATAACAAATGTACTACTCATATATATAAAGATGAGATGGTTTTTATATGCCATGTATTGATTTTGAGGAATACTAAGCGAAAAACCTGATTCTAGGTGATTATTGTCGTGCTTTTTGCCTGATATTTGCTGAGTGATGAAGGTTTAAGCATGAAGTGCTTTCGACGCAATGACACGAAAACACAGCCATGACAGACACTCAAGAAGGAATCAGTAAGGAACGCGAGCCTAACCTAACCTAACTTAAGGAAGTGTTCACCCCAGTGTGTATAATGTCAGAGTTCAAGATTCAACAAACCTCATATGCATGCATATGCGTGCAGGGTGGAGTCTAAAAGCTTTTCGCCTAATCAACTCTCCTCCTCTAACTGACTTTCTTGATTCTTTAAGTCACCGCCGCAATGTTGCATCTTTATCTATCTTCTACCGTTATTTTCATGCTGACTGCTCTTCTGAACTTGCTAACTGTATGCCTTCCCCCCTCCCGCGGCCTCGCTGCACAAGACTTTCTACTTCTGCTTATCCTTATTCTGTCCATCTACCTAATGCAAGAGTTAACCAGTATCTTCACTCTTTCATCCCTTACACTGGTAAACTCTGGAACTCTCTTCCTTTGTCTGCTTTTCCACCTGCCTATGACTTTAACTCTTTCAAAAGAGGAGTGTCAAGACACTTCTCATACTAAATTGGACTGCCCCCCCATTTCTATATTTCTCCTACTATCTTCTTTACAGGGTTTGGCGACAAGCGGAATTTTATTTTTCAACTTCATTTATTTTTCCCTTAGCCAGTATCCTTTTAATGTAAAAAAAAAAAAAATATATATAAAAATAAAAAATAAAAAATACAATAAACGAGTAATATGTCAAACACGAACACACCCAACACGCCACACGGAAAGATGGAGGAGGAGAGAGAACGACACAGAAACATAATCTGACTAAACATAATACAAAATCCCACTTGAAAAAAACTAATACTCTACATTCACACAAAAAAGCAGTGAACATAGGAGAGAAAAAAGAGATATATACTATTGAATTAACGTTCTGTGCTACATATGAACACAACCATCGTCTAATGTTTCAACATGATAAAGCTTCCTGTATAAAGATAAGTAAACATCATTGTATTCTCCCTGTCTATCAGAGGCACGTGAGTCAGAGGAAGTGAGAAGTGAAGGGTCTTGGTGCTGATCACGAGTCATGAATGCTAATCAAATATCGGACTCAGAATCGATACGTCAGTCAGAGAAGCCGACTCTTGATACTTAGCATAATGAGACTGATTTGAAGTAAAGCATTAGGATTCATGTATGTAAAACTGTTTTCCACTCACGGGCGGGAGACGCCTAGGATGCTGCTCGACGGAAGGGTGTAAAGAAAGTGGGGGGACATTTTTGTTTTCCAGGAAAGTGTCAGTGTTTTGCTACCATAGAGAAAAAAATATATATTTGTGGGAAAAACTGAAGGTGGTATTTACATTTTTATCTAATAATTATCTAACCATCTATCTATCTGCTTTTTTAAACGGTCTCTTTGCACACTATCAGGAATAACATGAAAAAAAAATCAGATACCAAAGAACAATACATTGAACGTTCTCTGTTTTCATTACAGAGAAAAGCGAAGCAAAAGACGAACAGAAACGAGCATATACAAGGCCGTGACTCCACCCTTGTCTTGTCTTCATAGGGAAAACAACATCCAAAAGAGAAAGAGAGAGAGAGAGAGAGAGAGAGAGAGAGAGAGAGAGAGAGAGAGAGAGAGAGAGAGAGAGAGAGAGAGAGAGAGAGAGAGAGAGAGAGAGAGAGAGAGAGAGAGAGAGAGAGAGAGAGAGAGAGAGAGAGAGAAAGAAAGGAAACACCCCTCCCCTAACCCCTTTCTCTCCTCCATTTCCCTCCTCTATGCTATTTTCTACATATCCTTTTCTTTTTCCTCCATCCGCTTTCGCTCTCACTTTTGTACCCTCCCACCACTCTACCCCCCACCCCCCCCAGCTTAAGGCTCTTACCCCTGCCTCTCCCTCCCTTTTTCCCCTCTCCATACCCTCCCCTTTAACAGTGCTTCCCCTCTACTACATCTAACATGCATTTCTCTATTCCACTCCCTTCCCCTTTGCACCTCTCCTGTCCCCTTTATTTCTCTATCACTCTTACGCCCCCTTCTATTCCTCCCCCACAGACTCCGAGGCTCTTTTCTCTTCTCAGACTTAGCACCGTGAAAGAATGTCGAGTGAACACAAGCCGCAACTAAATTATTCATCAGTTTTAATTTGTATCGGAAAGTTTGAGGCGTTATTCTAAGGTTGAACTCAATTCCAGCATCTGCAGACATTCTCTCTCTGTCTCTCTCTGTCTCTCTCTCTCTCTCTCTCTCTCTCTCTCTCTCTCTCTCTCTCTCTCTCTCTCTCTCTCTCTCTCTCTCTCTCTCCTATTTCTTCTTTTTCTCCTTATCCTCCTTCTCTTTCCCTGATTCATTTTACTGATCCTCCTTTTCCTCCTTACATTTCTTGCTTGCCTTACTACACTTTTTTCCTTATATATTCACTCTTACTGGTACTCTCCCTCTTCCTACTCCTCCTCCTCCTCCTCTTCCTACCTCCTTTCTTTTCCTTCGTCCCTTCCGCTGCTCTTTCCTGGTAGAGTCATTCGATCGTGAACACAACAACTAGCTGGTGAAAAAAGCAAATTCAACCGGAGAGAAGTGAAGGAGTAGCCGATATGGGTTTCCGATATTTGTCCTGTGGCTGTACTTTCGTAGCAGCTGATTCACGGCCAGGACAGAGGAGAGAAGGAGTCTATATATATACCATGCGGGAAAAAGAATGCAAAAAGAAAAGAAAAGGAAAAGAAAGAAAGAAATGTCAGAGGAAGGTTTCTGTAGCTAGAGGGTTAACTTAGCTTTTTTTGTGTGTGTTTAAAGAAAGTGTTTTATATGTGAATAATTCTGAGATGGCGATATGAGGTTCTAAGATCATTGAGGTTAGGTTCAGAGGCGGTTTAGAGAGGATAGGAATTTGAAAGCTTGTAATTAAGATTTGATATAGTTTTTTTGTGTTCAAGAAGTGCAATTGTGAGATAAAGGGATAATAAAGAGAATTGTAAGTAATGGGTGATATTTGGAGCAGCGCTAAGTGGCTGGATGGAAGGAAGAGAAAGGTAGATAAGGATGAAAATAATGGACGAATGGTAATTAGGAAGGAGTGATAAAGAATTGAAAGGATGAGAAGGAGATGTAGATAGAAAGTTAAATAAAAAGACATAATTAATCTTCTTGAACAACTTTCTGGTTACGAATACAGAAAAGTAAGCCAAAAAAAATATTCGTAAGACGTATTTTCCATAACGAGACGAATGTGTCAGACGGACGTGAGTATATATGTATGTATGTATGTATGTATGTGTGTGTGTGTGTGTGTGTGTATGTAAAATTTATCAAAACAAAAGACTAATATAGAGGCATGAGCGCGTTACCAATACAGTGTTCAAGTCTTCTTTCACAGTCGAAGTTGCAATTGTACTCTGCAAATCGACCACAAGGGAGAACGTGAAGCTGTTATTGGATTCTCTTCCCTTCCTCATTTCTAGTCATCATCCAAAACTCTCTTTCTTTCTCTTTCTCTATCTCTATTTCTCTCTCTATCTCTCTCGTTCGGGGTTTGGTTTGGTTTCCTTTCTCTGGAATGAATTAGGAGGCATTTTTTTTTACTCATCTCCTACGGGAAATCAAGGTAAGGCATCGCAGTTCAGGTTGTATTGAGGTGTCGCATTTTAAGGCCAAGAATAACATACACATAATGATTAGTGTGTGAAGAGAAATGTTTTGATGTTTTGTTATTGATGGAAGCTGGAAAAGAGGAAGAAGTTGTTAGCTTATATTATTCCTTTGGTGTTTTATTATTGTTTTGTATTTTTCTTTTGACTTCTTCCTCTACCCCGGATTTCCTTCAGGGTTTTTTTTTTAAGTTTCCTTCTACCGCCTCCTCTTCCTCCTCTTTATTTTCCTTCTCGCCCTCCTCTTCCTTCTTCTTGTTTTATTCCTCTACCATTTATTTTCTTTATCAATCGTTTAGTTCTCTTCCTCCTCCTCCTCCTCCTCCTCCTCCTCCTCCACCACCTATTCCTTCACCTTCTCGCCCTCCTTTTCCTTCTCCCTGTTTCCTTCCTCCTTCACAATATAAGGAAATGTTTCAAGAGGGTTATATAAAAAAAATATTCCTGTGATTTCTGAAGGAGAAAATTAAAAATTGGTATCTTTTCCGCACTCTTCCATAACGCTCTTTTGATGGTCTCCCTCCTCCTCCTCCTCCTCCTCCTCCTCCTCCTCCTCCTCCTCCTCCTCCTCCTCCTCCTCCTCCTCCTCCTCCTCCTCCTCCT
>JAXIVD010003838.1:25000-35000 GCA_036785275.1 Cancer borealis
CAACAGGGTAGGTTAGGTTAGGTTATGGAAGAAGGAGGATAGATGGGATGGAGTTAGGGAGGGAGATAAGGGAGGGAGGCAGGAGAGGGGACGGAGGGAGGGATGAATGGAGCTAGGGAGGGAGGTAAGGGACGGAGGGTGGGAGGGAGGGAAAGGTGGGATGGATGGATGGAGGGATGGAGGGATGGAGGGAAGGTGGCATGGATGGATGGAGGGATGGAAGGTGGCGTGGAGCTAGAGAAGGAGGGATGGAGGAAGGGAAGGAGGGATGGAGGAAGGGAGGGAGGGGGGGAGGGAGGAAGGGAGGGAAAGAGGAAGGGTGGAGTGGAGCTAGGGAGAAAGGGAGGGAGGGGAAGGTGGGATGGATAGAGAGAGGGAGGGAAGGTGGGATGGAGCTAGGGAGGGAGGGAGAGGACAGAGGGAGGGAGGGAGGGAGGGAGGGAGGGAGGGAGGGATGGAGGGAGGGAGGAAAAAATAAGAGGGTGGGATGGAGGGAGGGAAGGAGGAAGGTGGCAGCCATTGTCAGTCATTTAACTCCGTGAAAAACAAAGAAACAAAGAAACAGGAGTAGATAAATAAACTCTGATCAAAATTGCAAAAATGAAAAAAAAAAATACGAGAAAGTAAATTGATCAAAAGTAACAGTCAAGTACAGGAAGGAAAAATACAAGTAAATCAACAGAAAAGGAAGGGAAAGGAAAGAGATAACCAGAAGGGAAAGGAAGGGAGGGTAAGGAGGAGAAATGAAATGCAGAAAACGACAGGATACGTGTGAAAAAAAAAAGACGTGAAGTGTAACATATACTAAATTGAAGGGAAGTTAAGTATGCTCAAAGGATTACAAAAGGATTACAAAAGGATTACAAAAGGATTACAAAAGGATTACATAAGGATTACATAAGGATGACAAAGGATATCACAAACAGCAACAAACCATTATATCAACACTAGGATGTTTACTTCCCTTAATTAAACTTACTAGGATGAGAAATAGGAAAAAACAGTAGAAATAGGTAGACGGTGTCCTTACTAGACTATTTCCTTGCTTTAATCTAACTTAATAGGAAGAAGGAAGGGGAAGCACAGTATAGAGTCGTATTATATGGATAGTGGGTGCCCTTTCTATGGCGTTTATTACTTAACCTACTGCAAGTGACTAGAGTGAGGGAAAAGACAGGCAGTAGAAGGTCATACAAAATTCCAGGAAAGTCTCGCTGGGTGATAGGTAATAGCGATGACCTTGAATCCTGTGATAATCCCAGCTATCACCTGCAGCTTAGCACATAATGAGGCTCGTTCCCAGCGCGTGTCGGCAATTGAGAGCAAAAAAGAACCTTCTCTTTTACTTCCCCCTCAGTGCCAGGGTGTAAAAATCGGACTGCATGTTCGTGGAGGCTCGGGAAATTATTACTTTTTTCTCCCTTTTTTTCCCCCTTATACGACTTTGTTTGACTTTCCATGTTATTTTTTTTCATATTGTTTTCTTTTTCTTTTGATTCCCTTCTTTTATCCAAGTGTCCTTCGTCGCCCAGGGGAGGTAGGAGGATCGGAGGTGATTAGTAGGTAGGTAGGGAGGGAGGGAGGAAGGGAGGGAGAGAGGGAGGGAGAGAGGAAGGGAGGGAGAGAGGGAGGGAGGGAGGGAGGGAGAATGAATATCGAGATTGCGCAGTGTTAGAGTCTGGGGAAAAAAATCGTAACTACAGTGGTAATGATATGGATTAGGACAGCACAGGTGGTGGTGGTGGTGGTGGTGGTGGTGGTGGTGGTGGTGGTGGTGGTGGTGGTGGTGGTGGTGGTGGTGGTGGTGGTGGTGGTGGTGGTGGTGGTGGTTAATGTTAAGAAGGAAGGAAATAAAGCGGGGAAAGGAAGGGAAAAGGGAGGGAAAGGGAGTTGAGAATTATTAATCTATCTATTTATCTATCTATCTATCTATCTATCTATTTATGTTGTATATTTCGCGTACCGTTCATGAATATTTTGACTTTAAAGGTGCATAATGACACCACTTTACACTCCCGTTAGTATTGGCACTATTACCATTACCAATATGGATGAGGGAGTGAGGCCCATGAAAAGATGCAGAGACATTCACCATTATCAGAAAACTCAACGCGCACCACAGAAATAACACTTCAGAGGCACACTAACACCGCCGTAAAATGATAAGACAAAAAGAATGTTGATAGCGAGAGAAAAAATCAAGTTCAGAGGTAGAATTCATGGTTAGATTTTATGGTTTGTCAATTTTTGTCTTGAATTTTGCAATGATAATGAGGCAAATAGTTTTATACTTTAAGATGAGTCGTTATTCATGAGAAATATCACGTAAAATTAAATATATTAGAAATAATTACAATATTCAAGTGGATACACAATATACTTTTTCTTCATTTTTCTAGGTTTTATTTGTTAGTATTATCTGATTATTTTACCTTCTCTTTCTCTTTTCACTTTCTCGCTCTCTCGCTCTCTCTCTCTCTCTCTCTCTCTCTCTCTCTCTCTCTCTCTCTCTCTCTCTCTCTCTCTCTCTCTCAGCAACACATACATACACCACACACAACCTTTTCCTCCTGTATTGCCTCTGCATGTTACTCATTCATCAGGCTTCACAGTATTGCTAGATTTTCTGGGAGACTGTTAAAGTTTTCTCTGTATTCGCTCCGTTTCTTCTTGTATTTGGTGTAGCTGCTTTTGACACCATTGTTATTATAGTATCGTTTTATTTTGTTCGTCTTGTATTTAGTTTTCTTTTCCTTCTTTTTTCTTTTTCTAATTTTTTGGTTTGGTTTTTCGAGAATTTGCTTCTTGTGATCTATTTTTTTTTTTTTTTTGGTAGTCCTGTTGGTATTTTTTTTCTTATTTAAATTTCTCATTCTCGTCTTTTTCGTTTTCATCTTCTTCCTTTTTTCTCAACTTATCTAACTCTTCCTGTTTCCTCTTCCGTGTTTCTTCTTCCGTGTTTCTTCTTCCGTGTTTCTTCTTCCGTGTTTCTTCTTCCGTGTTTCTTCTTCCGTATTTCTTCTTCCGTGTTTCTTCTTCCTTGTTTCTTCTTCCTTGTTTCTTCTTCCTTGTTTCTTCTTCCGTATTTCTTCTTTCGTGTTTCTTTCTTTTCCGTGTTTCTTTTTCCATTCATTTTCCATTTATTATCATCTTTCTTTATTATCTTCTACTAAATAAATAAATGGCTACGTTCTTATTTATTTATGTATCTATTTATTCAATTTAATTTATTTACCTGAAATCAATGTTTAAAAAAAAAAAATGTAGCACTAAACGCGTCATGACAATTACCTTTTTTTTCATACGTGATTTATATTGTGCAAATTTCTGCCCCCCCCCCCCTCTCGCCCCCCTTGTTTTTATTTGGTGACACAGGTTTAGTAGTAATTGCTAACGCTACAAAAGGGGATGTAGGTGATGTTAACTATGTTTTTTATTGCCTTTGTATATGTTTTTTTTTTGGGGGGGGGAGGGTGCAGGTGTAACTAGTACTATGTGTGTATGTTCATTTTTGTTGTTGTTGTTATGTGTTTGAGTTTTTTATTTTTTATTTTGAATAACAATAGAGATATAATGGATCAGATGAGAGGAAATAACTAATGAACATGTATACAAATTTAACCTATTTCAAACCGTTTCATAAAGAAAAAAACAGTCGCATACTCTTATCCTTTACAACTACCAAATAGAACAGAGAAAGAAAAAAAAGTGTCATTTCCAGTACACAATAGATACGTTAATGTACAATAACAAACACACACACACACACACACACACACACACACACACACACACACACACACACACACACACACACACACACACACACACACACACACACACACACACACACACAAGTAAAGTAAGTACAGGAAAATGATTAAGAGAGACAATATAAACGTTAAGTAAACATCACACGAATAACAAAGAGAGGCAGGAACACCACACCTGCCGGTCATCTGTACAAAACAAACAGGGATTAGCATAACCTTAATCCGTATGTCACTGACCCAAAATATCCTTCATCCTCCAGCAAGACCTCTGACACGACACAAACTGCAAACGAAACGCAGGATTATGGAAATATATACATGAAGCTTCTCCGTTTTGAGGAGAGAGAAGCATGTACGTGATGCTCAGCTCAGACCGGGATAAAGACACCGTCAGAATAAATGGTGTAAGATTTAAATGGTACAGAAGCAGCAGCAGTGTTAAAGGGAGGAGGAGGAGGAGGAGGAGGAGGAGGAGGAGGAGGAGGAGGAGGAGGAGGAGGAGGAGGAGGAGGAGGAGGAGGAGGAGGAGGAGGAGGAGGAGGAAGAGGAAGAGGAGGAGGAGACAGGGTGCAGGTGGAAGCTTCTATTCAAAGAGCATGGAATTCCAGCTAAGGGATTGTTAGTAGTATTCACGTCAGATTATATTAATACTTCCACCTAACATTTTCCTTTCTGAGTTAATGTGAGGCGTGTTACATAATTCCCTCTTCTTTGCGTGCCTTCGCAAACCCCATCACTCCGGCGCTATTGTTGCACGAGGTAAGGGAACGATGCTGCTTTTGTCTCGATGCAACACACGGTAAAGAAACACCACCGACTGAGTGCCTTCCTTCTCCCTCATCGAGTACGCGGCGAGGCTGCTACATTGACACACAGAGAACGGGAATTGGTTACCTGCTAGACTTAGAAGGGTGACTCATGAAATTACTGTTTCACTACTTTGCCTTACGTTAGAAGTGATAGTAATGAATACAAAAGAATATATAAAGTTGTATCCTAGACGTGAGAAGTTCTATACAGGACCAAATATTATAAGCAGAGAGGAAGTAGTAGTTAGCCGATATGACTCGTAGTATATTATGTGTTGTAATGAAGAAGGAATCACGAATATTATATCTACAGTTATAATTTTCATACTTCTACTGACAAAAGACTTCAGGAGGATATATATAAATAGTGATACTCAGGTCTTAAGCCAAACGGAAGTGAACAAGTCCTGAGCACCACCAACAACACTTCTTCCCTAACCTGTGACTCTTTTTCCTTATTATAATCCTTCCCTCCTCCCTTCCTTCCTTCCTTCTTTCACTTGCTTTAAGCCTCTTGAACTAAAACTCAAAACAAGACCTACAACAACCCTTAAACACGAACCAGAAACACACAAAATAGACAATAACAATCCACACATTTAACCAACACACACAAACGAAAACACACAACAACACACTGCAACCAGAGACTAACCAAATCAAAGCGAATCCCCACATACAAATCCCTATAGAAACTTGATTTGCCTTTACCTAGCATTACGTAGTCACCCTTAATGGTTGAGGCTGAGTGAGGTGAAGTCCTGTTCTCGTCTTGGTGACCTGAACACTATGCGAGGCCTTAAAGCAGACGGCCTGGCAATGCTCGGCGCAGAGGTACGTACACATGAAAAGAGTTACTGCCGCAATCTCAAGTCGAGGGTCCTCCTAATGATGATGCCAATGATGCTCTGACTCTCCAGCGCCAGGAAGGAGAGGATGAAGGGAGGAAAGAGCAGGAGGCAAGGGAAAGGGAGAGGATGAGGGGATGAGACGAGGAGGGGAATGGGAAGTGTTCATTTGTGTTTCAAGGTCAAAGTAATGAATGGAAAGGACTGTGAGGTTGAGGGATGTATATATGTCTTCAGGATGAGAGTTAGTGTGCGTGAAAAGGTAAAGACGTCTGAGATTCCCTTGAGTTACATGGAAAAAATGTATTATAATGGAATTCTAGGGAGTAAAAGGTGTATCTTTGTAATGGATTGTGATGATATTAAATTGGACATCTTTTGAAATATACTTCATCTTGGGGACCTTCTTCCTCAGACAACCTTTCACTTCCTACCTGACTTGACCTCCTTTTTGAGTGTATTTGATCAAGGAATGGGACAGCGGAAGCAGCGTGAGAGGGACAAAAAAGATTAAATGTTGAGGTAGATGAGAAAAGGGACACCAGTGATTTTTTTCTCCTCTTTTCTATTTTTTCTTTTAGCTGCTGCCGTTTCCTTTAGTCAGTCTACGCACGAGGTAGTCTGTTTGTTTTGACCACGCATTTATTCTAGCTTACAAAGGCAAACATTCTGTAGCGCGCCCTTCATCTTTAAGTGTGCTCCTCTTGTTTCTGTTCCTCCCTCTATGCCTCGGCCTGTCCCCTAGCCTCTCCCTCTCTCGTACTATTCTTCCCCTTTGCTTCACCTCGTCCCCTATGTCACACCCAAATCCCCTGCCGTTACCCTGCCTCACCCTGCTCCACCTGCCTCACCTTGCAGACCTCCGTACACTCTACCTCACTTGTTCCACCTGCATCACCTTTCTATTGATCTATATTACATTTATTTTTACTTTATTTTATTCCTCATTAGTACCCAGCTGTCTTTGTCTCCTCCTGCTCCTCTATTCCACCCAAAGAAACACCAATAAACTACTACTTTTCACGTAAAAATTCCCGGGAAAATACAGCCCTAGTCCATTTTTTTGTAATACTCCAACTCTTCAACCTTTTGTTTAGTTTTTTTCTCTCAGGATGAACATCGAAGAGCCAAGAAAACAAAGTCCAGCTTCTGTGGCTTTCCAGGAACGGCTTGTTTGCGTCATAAATATTTGCCTTGGATACTCGCACACAAGCATGGATCCTTACCGACTCTTGACTACCATTCTTCCTCCCATCCCAGCTTCCTTTGCATCCACCATCCCTCCCTCCCTCACTTCCAGCCTCCTTCCCTCTCTTCCTCCCTCCCTCCGTTCCTCATCCTCTCCTCCTCCCTCCCTCCCTCCCTCCCTCTCTTCCTCCCTCGCTCTACTCCTTCGTAGCATCCACAAGAGGTATACAAAAGTGACCTCTGGTATTCATTCACTTTCTGCTTATTGAGAGTAGCGAGAGATGGAAAAAAATAGGACGAAGGTTGAGTTAATAAAAGAAAGAAAGAGAAAAAAAAAACAGATTTGAGTTGCATTACTATAAGCTCAGCAATATTATTCTATTTTCTCTCATTTTACTAAAACTACTAATATTGTTACTATTACTATTACTATAACTACTATTACTACTACTACTATGTCTATTACTATTACTATTACTACTACTACTAATAATAATACCACTACTACTACTACTTCTACTACCACCACCACCACTACACTTACCACTACCACAACAATCATTACCACCACTGCCATTACACATTTCCGAGCGAGTTAGTTTGAAGGAAATAAATTACTCGAGGTGGAACGTCTTCGTTATCTTTAAATTCCCATTCTCTCGGCGCCAAGTTAATCTGTGGAAAAGTCAAGCAATAGGAAGGAATGATTTTTCTTGAGTCGATCTGGCTGAAATCTTTTGTTTCTTATGTTTTTCTTTCTTTTCTTCATATATATATATATATATTTTTTTTTTTAGCTTCATCTTCTTTTTCCTTTTTTTTCTTGTGTATTTCTTTCTTTTTTTGTTATTCCTTTTTCGTCTTCGTCTTTTTTTTCTTCTTGTTCTAAATGTTTTTTTTTTCTTTATTATTTTTGTTTTACTTTGTCTTCATTCTTTTCTTCATTTCTTCTTCTTCATCCCTCGCATTTATTCCTTCCATTTCATTTATCACGTTTACCAAGACTGTTATCTCCTCCTCTTCCTCCTTGTCTTCCTCTTCCTCCTCCTCCGATTTTCTTTTGTTCTTCCCCATCATCATCTCCTCTCGCTCCATGAATCTTTCTCTCCGTTCCTCTTTTCTACTCATCTCCCGTATTCCATTATTCTTTACTTCTCCTTGTATCGCACTCTTCTCTTCTCTTTATTTTTCGTTCTTTCTTCATAATATTTTCTTTTATTTATTATTAGTATCATCATTTCCTTGCCATGAACGCACAGATTTATTCCGTTGCAATATATTTATTTTTTTTCTTTCTCCTTTTCTTTTCTTTCTTTGAATTATTCTGGAGTCTATATTTTTTTTCCTGTTTTTATCTTATATATTTTTTTGTTTAAAGGATACGTTTCTTTTTTTCATTTTTTTACTGTATTTTTTTTACTGTATTTCTTTACTGGGTCCTCAAACAAAGGTATCTTTTGTTGACTTTTTATTTTATTTTTATTTCCATGTATGTTTTCTCTCTCTCTCTCTCTCTCTCTCTCTCTCTCTCTCTCTCTCTCTCTCTCTCTCTCTCTCTCTCTCTCTCTCTCTCTCTCTCTCTCTCTCTCTCTCTCTCTCTCTCTCTCTCTCTCTCTCTCTCTCTCTCTCTCTCTCTCTCTTTGTCTTTAATAGTAGTAGTAGTAGTAGTAGTAGGAGTAGGAGTAGGAGTAGGAGTAGGAGTACTAGTAGTAGTAGTAGTAGTAATAGTAGTAGTAGTAGTGGTAGTAGTAGTAGTATACCACCATTACCCATCTGAAATTCACCTCACCAATCCACCTCACCTTACACCAGACAAGGTGGAAGAGGTGGTAGCATCTAGTTTCAAGTTTATCGATATTGAACTGAAAATCTAACTTTGCACTGTGTAACCAGAGTGCAGCGGTGGTGTATCCTGGAGCACTGCGGCGGAGTTGGAAGCTTACTCTCCTTGGGTAGTGTGAGCGTGATTGCACTGGATTGGAAACGCTTTGGAAACACTGAAACAAAGACCCGCGAAAGAATTGGAAAATACTTGAAGGTCGGAACAAAAATGCTGATGCAGGTTTTGGAAATGCACGCAGCCTCCTCCTCCTCTTCACCCTCCTTCAGCTCCTTCCTTCCTCTCTTCCTCTTACACCCGATGGTCATAATGAGAAAATATATAACAGCCTCAATTTCACAGCGAGCCTCCCCAAATGCATTTTTGCACCCATTTATAACAACGCTTCGCTAGCCTCAAGGGAAGACGCCGCTCTGATGCCCAAAACCTGCTGCTCTCCCGGTCACTATCATTATATTTTTCGTCTTAGTTACTCTTTCCCTTTGATAAATAAAAACCTGGTAATAATCAACGTGTGTATAAAGTAAGGTGAAAGTAAGGTGTATTTATGAAGCGTTATAGTAGTTGTATTGTTAATGTATTCACTAAAAAGATTATCGATGGAGATTCTGCTACATCAAGAGAACTAAATATATTCCATGCACCATGCACTCCTTACCTGGGGATTAAGGAGAAAGGAAGAACAGGTGAACACAAATGTTGAAGGTAAAATAAGTCTTGCAACCTTATAAAGTGTGAATTAATTTTCAAAGCAAGAGAAAGAGGATTTAGAGGAATGAAAAGGGAGACTGTTATTAATATCATAATTACGAATACGGTAAGAAGGGAAGAGGAGAGAAGAAAAAGATGTGTATGTTAAGGAGGAGATAGCAATACGTAAAATAAATTAAAAGCTGTAGCCGCATACTGAAAAATAATACAATAACCACGCAGGCAAAACAAAAATATAGAATTTAACTTGTATTAATTAAAGAATACAACAACGTGCAAAATATTAAATAATAAATGTAACAAAACGAAGCGCAAAGGAATACAATAGAGCAATACTAACTCAAATTCAACTCTCTATCTTTCTCTCTCTCTTTTTTTTTTTCTCTCTCTCTCTCTCTCTCGCTAGAAAAAATAAAATACAGATGGATAGAGAGTTAAACAAACAAAAATAATTATACTATCACTAAAACCTAATAAAAGAAAGACCAGCCTAAAGAAAAAAAATGATCAATCTAAAAATACAAGTTTTGACGAAACAAACAAACGTTCAATTACAGAAGGAAAAACCCGGTAAAAAAAAAAAAAAAAAGATAAAAAAAAAACATCCGAAATTCTCTTCGTATTCACTCACAATGCAAGTAAGACCTTTTATTTATATATATATATATATATATATATATATATATATATATATATATATATATATATATATATATATTTTTTATTTTTTTTTTATTTTTTTTTTATTTTTTTTTTTTTTTTTATATTCCACGAATGTCCAATATAAGCGGATAATGCAGCAGAAAGACAATAAAATAGACTAGCTTAGTT
>JAXIVD010003838.1:40000-41707 GCA_036785275.1 Cancer borealis
AATATATCAACAACATTAAGTATTATTTCCACCCCAGACACAAAAGGGGAAAAGAATCAATCTTTTTTTCGTCTTTTCTTTAATATTTCTGTTACCTTCAAACACTGAGACGATACGAAAAATAATACTTTAAATATTTCAAGGACAGTATTCACATGGTTGTATTTTCTACGTATTCCTCAACTTTCTGGACACGTAAGCACTGCAGGAAATGGAGGTGATACGCAAGCCTGATCCTCTCGTCCTCTATCGGCAGCAAAACGTGGTGCTTCACGCTAATAACCAAGCCGTCACGAGAAAGCTGGTAATCTGCTGAAAACCCTTTAAAACTGCTACTATCTTTGACTTTACGAATGGTAGAATCTGAAGAGTCTATAAAGCACACAATAGAAAAAAAAGTATCTTATTAACCTGACGTATAAACTGTATTATTATTCATTCATCTATATTTCTTTTTACTCAACTGTATTGCTTTCTTTGACGTTCTAACCTGAGGGAAAACGACAGTAGCTTATAATATTGTAAAATGTGAGTTTCTTTTCATCTGATAAGGGCGGAACAGCTATTTTCAACACTGGTATGAACATGTAACGTGAAAAACCAAGTTACATTCCGGACGTGATATTTCCAATCACTCAAATCCGTTTCAGGAGATGGACCCAAAAAAATGACACTCAGAAATTGAATTGAAGTCCACGCCAACATCCTGGAAGCCTTCTGGAAACTAGTTTAGCACACTGCCTCTATGTGGTTGCAGCTTCCCTGGCGAGGTTCAGTTATTCTTTAAGTAACTGATGAGGGAGCAACACAACGGATGATTAATTGTGGGAAGGTAAAGGTGGTGGAGATAATACAGAGTCAAGGGGGGAAGGGGGAGAGGATCTGAGGGAGTTGTCTTTAATCTTACCCAGAGCATCATTAATTACAGGTTGATTTAGCATTATCTAGTACCTGTTACGTATGATAATGGAGGAAAGTTTGGGCCTCAAGGTGATGTGTTGTTAGGTTCATGTGCCAATACCCACGTGGACTGCACTTTTCACGCTAAATAAAGGCCAGTGATGTACACAAACATAATAATAATAATGAAAATAATAACAATAATAAATGTTCACTCATCTTTAGATATATAAATACATCAATGTAAACCCGATAGTTTCTAGATTCACTGAAATCATAATATATACCAACGAATTATAAAAACCGGAAGAGCCTTGAAAAATTTAACTTCAAAATCAACTTCCTCGACACAAAGAGGCAATTAGGAACTTCAACACCCATTCTCCCTGTCCTCCTTCCTGTCACCCACACCGCCACTACCAAACACATGAATGGAAAAGTGTCCCCTCAGCCTTCCATCCCAGCTGAAGAAAATGGTCCGCGGCGAGGGCGAGTTTCTTTGTCTCAATATTAGCGGAAGAGGATTTCTTTGTCCCTTACTATAGAAGGAATGGGATGGAAGGGAAGAAAATATGCCTAGTGAGAGACAGAGAAAAAGAAATTGAGATAGACATGTGAGGATGAGAAAGGAGGTAAAGATAAGTATGACCAAGGAATATAGATAAGGAAGGAAGAGAGGGAAGAGAAAACAGTGAAGAATATCAGTAAATTGAAAGAAATCAGGATAACATCGATGAAAATATTAAATAATAAAAAAAACACAGAAAAGAACATGCATAAAGAAAAATAAATAATATACAATGAAAT
>JAXIVD010003839.1:0-12500 GCA_036785275.1 Cancer borealis
CTCTCTCTCACTGCTGAAAAAAGACGTTAATATATTTCAATCAGTTTCGTTTCCTCTATAAAATATAAAAAGAATACGTAGGTTCATAAAAAATAGCAATTCCACGTAAAATATTGAAATGCGACCTTATCTGAAACGTTTCATCAAGCAGCTTTTCCTTTTTACTCCATTAATTTATCTCTCTCTCTCTCTCTCTCTCTCTCTCTCTCTCTCTCTCTCTCTCTCTCTCTCTCTCTTTCTCTCTCTCTCTCATCAGTCTTTAGAGAAGCTAAACCTGCCTTCCCTCTCAGTCTCGTCCCCACGTTAGTCCTCGCGTTCATCAGCTTATCAGAGGCATTTCCCTGCTCGTCTCATCCCCACTTGAAGCCTCTCTAACACTCAGTTACGCTTCCCAGTCCTTTCAGTGCTCTCTCTCTCTCTCTCTCTCTCTCTCTCTCTCTCTCTCTCTCTCTCTCTCTCTCTCTCTCTCTCTCTCTCTCTCTCTCTCGACACTCTAACCAATTCAATACAAGCCCTTCGAGGAGAGCCACCACAACCTAACCCATCCATTGCCGTCACCCATTGACTTCCCCTTTCCCTTTCCCTTTCCTCTTCCTTCTCTTCCTCCTCAAGACACACATATAAACACACACACACACACACACACACACACACACACACACACACACACACACACACACACACACACACACACACACACACACACACACACACACACACACACACACACACATGCAGCCTCAAGGGGCACACCTCCGCTCTTCTCATTTTACAACTCAGGTGAAGAATTTTTATGTGTACTTGTCACTGCCACAAAACCGATGTGATGGCTGTGCTTCGCGGTCAGTGTGTGTGTGCGTGTGCGTGTGTGTGTGTGTGTGTGTGTGTGTGTGTGTGTGTGTGTGTGTGTGTGTGTGTGTGTGTGTTCTACGTGCTGGTGTGTTTGGCAGGTGTTTGCAAGCGTGTGTGGGTCGTCTGGTTGTATGTACGCAGCGTCTTGTTAGATTGACGACATCCAAATATTCCATTTACATAATCCTAAGACATGTGTTTGTATTTAATTAATTGATAAATCTTAATCACGGCACGAAATGGGGTTATCTCACATGGGCCCACCACTTGCAGCTTGAACCAATATTAGGACTCCCTGCCTCGACGCTCCTCTTCTACCACCACCACCACCACCACTACCGTTACTCCTCCTCCTCCCTCCCTCTCTACTATTACAACCACTACTTCCACCGCTACCTTGACCACCTACCTCTAGTGACCACAGTCCTTTCATGTCTCAACCCTTACTATGGCCACACTCACCAGGGGCCTGACCACCCCTCTACCGCAGTCCCCACGTCACAACGACCACGCACTCAAGGCTCTCCTTCGGGTCTCTTTTTCCTCGTCCCTCTACTGCGGTATTTTGACTTGGCACGAATGGAATGTGTTTTTTTTAGTACCCAGACTAGACTTGAAATTGGAGGAGAGGAGAGGTAGGACTAACAGAATGTGCATTGCTCAGGGTAAAGTACTGTACTGCTACGGCTGCCACTCCAGTCTGTCAGGTGGAGTTAGTGTTGTAGTGTGTGGCGGAGTAGTTGAGGAAGCTAGTAATCATACGACGCTACATACACACACACACACACACACACACACACACACACACACACACACACACACACACACCACACACACACACACACACACACACACACACACACACACACACACACACACACACACACACACACACACATTTACATAACCTTAATTGAGCATGATTTATACCGCAATTTAACATCTCACAATGACTCCAGATTACATGTGTCTCCCATAAAAGATCGACCATGAGTTTCAAATGCTAAGTAATCTGCGATGCCTTGAGGGAGACCACGCGTCTCCACTCCCTTAAACCCTCACGTGGCCACAGACTCATGCCAGCCACACGCCCACCACACATGCCTTCCTAACCGACGGCAGTTTGGCGATAGGGCGAGATGACAGTGACACGTGTAGGGTATCGATGACCTCTGTGGTAGTAGAGACTGTGCGTGTTCAGTGTGTGTAGGTGTATGTATGAACGTGTGTGTCGGATTGTGGAGGGTGTTACGTGTATATCTGATACGGGTTGTTGGGAAGGCGTGGTTGGTGTGGAGTGTATTACCCGTAGACTGTGATGCTAAGGTGCTGGTAGATTGAACGACGTGGAAGTGATGGAGGTGACTAACAGACATTAACAACAGTAACTCATGCTGTCATTCCCTTCCCCATGGACCTCATTCCCTACCAGACTATGCAAATATTGTTAGTAATGTTTTGTGTACTAATGATTTACGTATATTGAAATTCCTGCTCATCACTGAATGCAATGTCAATAGTAGTGATATGTACAACAAGCAACGTTAAAATTACACCATTAAATAACAATATCAAATCTGACAATAATGTAGAAGAACAAAATGAAGATGTTAATAGATAAACAGGAACAAAGGGACAAGAACAATGTAAAGATTGTGATAAAATGAGAGAACAGAAAGAAAGACAGATTTGGCAGAATGGAAAATCAATAATTTATGACCCAATAAAAAAATAAACCATAACTTTATAAAATTCAATTATAAAACTTGATTCGGAGAAAAAAGAAACATATGAGACGTTGAATTAAAGAAAGAGAAAAAGAAACAGTAGGGGCAGGTCTCACCAACACTCCAGCAACCAATGAAAACCTAATCATGGTACAGAATATCAGATGTTATCCAACTTTTCTTCACGATTATGAATATTTCTGCATAAAAACCCAAGTGATGATATATAAATAATCTTTTCATTTATGTTTGTGTCTATTTTACGTCTTTTCCTATGATATTTCTTTCCTTTCTATTATTATTAGATGTAACAATAATAATAAAAAAAACACTCTGACATTTAATATATTTTCTTCATATACTTCGCGATGTAAAGGAGAAGGCCAAGGAGGCAGAGGTAGAGGAGGTTGTGGTGGATCTGGATTGAGTAGATGGAATGTTATGATGTGGAAATGAAGCGGAGAAGTAAGTATTACGGCCTTTGAGGAGGAGGAGGAGGAGGAGGAGGAGGAGGAGGAGGAGGAGGAGGAGGAGGAGGAGGAGGAGGAGGAGGAGGAGGAGGAGGAAGGTACAAAATTGTGAAGGAGGGAAGGTGCCAGAGTCCGGGAATACATAAGTAAAGGTGCCATGTTTGAGAAAGGCCATTCGTAATAATACATACGATCTAACAGTGTGTCAATCAGCCATTGCACTTCGTATCTCCATCTGTGCTACCTAAACTCTAATATAGAAAAGAAAAGAAAATCCTCGGCTGTCACTGTTCAATTCAGACTGATTAAACGTTTACATTTCTGAAGCCTCTGTCTTATAAAGTTAGTTTCGTAGTTAATTGTATTCTTCACACTGTCCTCTTAAATTCCAAGTAATTTTTCAATACTACATAGCATTGCTCCTGTACCAAGGGATGGGGGAGGAGCCTTCTACTGTTCTATCCTTTTTCTAATAATAATAGTTAGAGTATATTAGTGAAATCAAACAACTAAGTAGTAACCTATAGCTATGTTGTTATTTGTACTCCTTTGTAATTCTTGTGTACCTTTTTCGGGCCAGCAAGGATTAAAGTGGAGTGAGGAGAGAATGCTGAGACGAGGTAGAAGAGGATCGGTGAGCATCGGAAGGATAGAGACGAAGAAGAAGAAGAAGAAGAAGAAGAAGAAGAAGAAGAAGAAGAAGAAGAAGAAGAAGAAAAAGAAGAAGAAGAAGAAGAAGAAGAAGGAGAATGAGAATGCTGTGTTTGAGTTAATTATATTGATTGCCATGAGTTTCCTCCTTTTGTTATCCAGCAACATTAATGAAGGAAAGGATTAATCATAAGATATTAGCGTCTCTCTCTCTCTCTCTCTCTTCTCTCTCTCTCTCTCTCTCTCTCTCTCTCTCTCTCTCTCTCTCTCTTTCTCTCTCTCTCTCACTCTCTCACATACACACACACACACACACACACACACACACACACACACACACACACACACACACACACACACACACACACACACACACACACCAAGGTCATGTACGTCTTTCCAGAGTGACGTGTGGGAGTAATAAACTTTCTTTAATAAGGATATTATGATATGTTTTGCCGCTATTTTGTATGTGGGTCGTTACTCTGAGTGAAATGTTGATGCATGATAAACTATATTCTTTGTTTCTTCTGATTCCACTTCCTCCTCCTACGTCTTCGCCTACACTACCTCCTCCTCCTCCTCCTCCTCCTCCTCCTCCCTCTCCTCTTCTTCCTCCTCCTCCTCCTCCTCCTCCTTAACATCTTTAATCTTCTTCACCTCCTCCTGCTTCTCTTCCAATCTCACAACCCTACTTCTCCTCTTCCTCTTCCTCCTCTGCCACTCTCCTCCATCCAACAAATCCAACATCAAGGCGATAAAGAAAGAAGGAAAAGAAAATGTTTTGTTGTTATATGTAATTAACTATAAGGATAATCTTATAATATGGTAATAAAGTTTTGCTGAACCATTACATATTTTTATAGACCGTCATTTTGGTGGTATTAATTTTGCAATGCCACATCTCTCTCTCTCTCTCTCTCTCTCTCTCTCTCTCTCTCTCTCTCTCTCTCTCTCTCTCTCTCTCTTCTCTCTCTCTCTCTCTCTCTCTCTCTCTCTCTCTCTCTCTCTCTCTCTCTCTCTCTGTTGAAACTTTAACATTTACCTTCTTTAATAATGTCTATAATTTACAGACAATATTTCTTAATTTCTCTAATATTTCTTTATCTCATATCATTCATCCTCGCCTTTCATACTTATCTCGTATTTTTTTTCTTGACTTTCATCAAATCTTGTATTTCTCTTCTCGTAAAGTTTATATTTCCCCTATTCCTCTTCCTTCTCGTAATCCCTTTCCTCATCGTCCTCCTACATTGAGAAGACCCAGCCAGCTCGGTGAACAGAGGCAAGGCTATAGAAAGGCTACGCCCGCCCCTAAGCCCCAGCACACCGCCTCCCTAGAGACGAAGGGAGCTGGACCACGCCTGCCAAGGGGAAGTGACCGGCGAGAGATGGCGCAGATCAACTCCCTTCCACGAAACCTTGATCGAAACGAGGAAGTATCAGCTAATCCAGGAAGACTTTTTTCAGTTTTTAGCCAGACACGAGAAGAAAAACGCTTTTAAAGTCTATGGGAACTACACGTACATTTTCGATAACTGGCTTCACTAATGATAGAGCTTATATTACGAACGAAGCAACAACAACATAGTAAATGACTGCTTAATCCGACAGCAGTAACAACACAAGTATTTTACCCGCTAACAATATACATTACTTGTGTATACGCCGGATAATTAATAATGGAACTTGTACTCATCCTAGCGCATGCGAACAAAAATCTTACAGTACCGTAATGAACGATAAAGTAATAAAGTGAAGGAAGGAAGGAAGGAGAAAATATAGAAAGCAGAGAAGAAAGATGATGGCCAAGTTGAGAAAAAAAGAAGTCAGAGGGACAAAGCCAGAGAGCGCAGGAAGGGAGGTAGAAAGGGGGGAAGAGTGGGAGAGAGAGAGAGCAAGAGAGAGAGAGGGAGAAACAGAGAAAGAGGGAGAGTACAGCAATGGAGAACATCCATCAAGAGGGGAAGTAAGCGAGGGAAGGCTAGTGAGAGAGAGAAAGCAAGAGAGAGAGAAAGAGAGAAAGAGAAGTAGAGAGAGAGAAAAAGAGAGAGAGAGAGAGAGAGAGAGAGAGAGAGAGAGAGAGAGAGAGAGAGAGAGAGAGAGAGAGAGAGAGAGAGAGAGAGAGAGAGAGAGAGAGAGAGAGAGAGAGAGAGAGAGAGAGAGTGTGTGTGTGTGTAAGCATCTCTCTCTCTCTCTCTCCCTCTCTCTCTCTCTCTCTCTCTCTCTCTCTCTCTCTCTCTCTCTCTCTCTCTCCCTCTCTCTCTTTCTCTGTGTCATCCATTAGGCTGCGGACGGAAGCTTCGTGCTAGACACCACGGGTGACGTCAGGAGGCAGCGGGGACATCAGCATCAGTCATCGGAGGCAGCAAGGGTGTCAGCATCTACGACAGCGAGGCGACAGAATGACTGACACCTGATGATGAGAAACCTGAAGGTCGCCACAATAAGGGGGAAAGGGTGGGGAAGGAGTGGGAAGGGATGGAGAGAATGGGAGGAGTAGGGAGGGAAGATAGGTCGGGGAAGGTAGCGTTCATTCCTCACCTCAGAGTTCTGTTTAACACGACCAGGGACACCGGTACTGCTCCCTACTCCCCCGTCCAATGCCATCACCCACGCTTGCCCCGCTCTCGGACGCGGAAAGGTTGAAGTGGCGATGGTGGTGGTGGTGGTGGTGGTGGTGGTGGTGGTGGTGGTGGTGGTGGTGTGGGTGGTAGTGGTGGTGGTGGTGGTGGTCGTAGTTGTGGTGGTGTGGGCGGTAGTGGGATGGTGGTGTGGGTGGTGTGGGTAGCTGGTTGGGTCGGAGAACGGACTCTAGTGCATCCGAAGAAAATTAACTTTGTGAACGCTGCCAGTACAACAAGAACAACAAGGACAACAACAATGATGAAGGCAATAGCAGGAAAGACAGCAATTCCGGCCATAGAAAACTGGTCTATGTTTGTATAAAAAAAAGTATTTTTTTAATCCAGACTCCTGTGTACCTCTGGGCCTTGATGCTGTGACATGGTTTAGTGTAACTCTTTTGATGCTGTTACTGGCCACACGTCCATTGCCACAACTTTATTATTACAGTTTCATCCAATGAATACGTAACACGTACTTGATACGCTAAAGACGTGATAAAAACACTAGGAGTTCCAATGCGGGTAAGTAATAAATGTAATAATAAATAGTAAGATAATAAAATGGAAAGTATTTTACATTTTCACATTCGTGAAAGAATGCAAGGCGTGTACTATTACTATAGACTGTGCTCAGTGGTCACCCGCCACACCATGCAGTAGTCCAACGCCCCTCTAAACTGTGTACACCAACCCCAAAAATGGAGCTTCTAAACTTTTAACACCATAGAAAAAACAGATTCCCTTACTGCGAATACATAAAAAAAATGTTTGAAAGCTCTGCACCGTAAAATCGGTAAAAAAGTGGTTCCTTTTTTTGTTTGTATAACCGACTATATAAAGAAAAAAAAACTTGCTTGCATAGTACATGTGTGTGTGTGTGTGTGTGTGTGTGTGTGTGTGTGTGTGTGTGTGTGTGTGTGTGTGTGTGTGTGTGTGTGTGTGTGTGTGTGTGTGTGTGTGTGTGTGTGTGTGTGTGTGTGTGTGTGTGTGTGTGTGTGTGTGTGTGTGTGTGTGTGTGTGTGTGTGTGTGTGTGTGTGTGTGTGTGTGTGTGTGTGTGTGTGTGTGTGTGTGTGTGTGTGTGTGTGTGTGTGTGTGTGTGTGTGTGTGTGTGTGTGTGTGTGTACACTGTTCATTCCTTTTGCTTACTGGTGTCTCATTAAGGTTATTGCCATAAAATCTTTATCTATATCTCTGTCTTACACACACACACACACACACACACACACACACACACACACACACACACACACACACACACACACACACACACACACACACACACACACACACACACACACACACACACACACACACACACACACACACACACACACACACACACACTCAAACAAACAAACAAATAAAAGAGTTATCTTATAAAATTACATAAAAAATGTCTATACACTTTCACGTCAATTAAACAAGAGTCACAAAACAATAAAGATCTCGCTTTTATAGTACCAGAAAAACAATGTACAAGACAACACTGACAGGACAGTATATATCCATGAGGAACGGAGAAATGTAGGGTTATGCAGTCTGTCATACAATATCTATAAGCCTCAAGAACATGGATAGGAGGGGCGGCAAGTGCTGGGTGGAGGAGGATGGGGATATGTGGTTAAGATTGGTGGTTCGGGCAAGTAGAGTATAGTGGGTGGTGGGATAGGGATGGCATTGTCGGGGGAGTGGTAAGGTGAGTGGCAGGGTGGCAGGGGTAGTGGCAGGGTGAGTGGTGTGGTAGAATAGTCCATCACCTTGTGAGATGCTCAATATTTAACGAGTAACGAGCCAGCTATTAGAGATAAAGTATTCGGCATTATCACCACCTTTCCTTTTACGAGTGTGTGTGTGTGTGTGTGTGTGTGTGTGTGTGTGTGTGTGTGTGTGTGTGTGTGTGTGTGTGTGTGTGTGTGTGTGTGTGTGTGTGTGTGTGTGTGTGTGTGTGTGTGTGTGTGTGTGTGTGTGTGTGTGTGTGTGTGTGTGTGTGTGTGTGTGTCCTCTCCTACACCATTGCCATTACCATTGCCCCATTTGCGTCCGTTTTCTAAGCACAAAAACATATGATAATTAGAAAAGTGCCCCATTCATCACACTAACTACCAAGTCCCTTACTCTTACCCTACTTATGGCTGTCATCACCACAAGTATCATAACGACAGTCATCACCACCACCACGATCACTACCCTAACCATCATTACTACTAACTCCACCACTACCATCATCACCAACACTACCACTGTTACCATCAACATAGTCACGATCACCATTTCCAGCACAGAAACGAAAAATAATGATGGCAAAGGGATGGGAAACAGGGCAGTGAGAAAAGGAATAGGAGGAGAGCAGGATGAAGCAGAGGATAAAAATAATAATAAAGAGGAAGAAGAGGTAAGTAAACGATGTATCTATAATCTCTACTCTATTTTGACTAACCTAGGACTTATTATAGACAAGCTCAATGTGTGACAGGCTTTAACTGGTGATACAAAATGGCTATAGTGATACATTCCTATTACGTTGACTAGAAGGAAACTTAGTATTACATAGTCCGAAAATTCACTGAGAGAGACTGGTAAGTGAAATTCTTCATATGATTACAACAACAAATGGATCCATATATTAAGACGATTGCATGACATTAAACATTCGGAGGACGAGCTCAAAACCAACATTTGAACACAAGATGCAGTGTGTCAGAGCTTAGATACCAGCGGCACTTGGAAATCAACAGTGTACATAAATCATAAACATAAACCAACACTAAACTGATAAAAATAAATTTGAAAACCCTGCCCCCACTTCAACAGGTTCCATTCACCTTGAACACAGGAAGGAAGTCTGCCGCCACACCCAAGCAAGATTCATGAGACAGTTTGATGATGCGATTAAGTTAAGTATCAGCAAGAAGAGACAACACTGGTAATTACACGAAGAGGAGGAGGAGGAGGAGGAGGAGGAGGAGGAGGAGGAGGAGGAGGAGGAAGAGGAGGAAGAGGAGTAGGAGGAGGAAAGAAAACGAAGCAGAAATAACGAAGGAACTGGGAAATGAAACACCAATAAACGGAGGAAGAAGAAGCAAAGAGAGATAAGAAAGAGAGAAGAGAGAAGGTGGGATACAAGGATAGAAGAAAAAAAGATAAAAAAAAGAGGTAGAAGCACTGAAGGAACTGGGAAATGGAAGACCATTGATCGGAGAAAGAAAAGAGCGAGGGGAGAGGATACGAAAAGAAAAGAGAGGAAGAATCGGAGAAAGGGATGGACGTAGAGATAAAAGACAAGTACTCACACACTATCCATTACCAAATCAAAGAAGGAACAAGGCAAGAGGGAGACGTGAAATAACAAGAAAAAGAGAAATAAGAAACGAAAATCACAGATGGAAAATGTTCAGAAAAATGGACCTATCCACGCCACTATCAATTGTTGTAAGGAAGGAAGGAAGGAAGGAAGGAAGGAAGGAAGGAAGGAAGGAAGGAAGGAAAGAAGGAAGGAAGAAAGGAAGGAGGGAAAGAAAGAGGAGGGAGGGAAGGGGAAAACAAAACACGGAGAGAAAGAGTGCCCGCAGGAGGGAGAGTAATAGGGACAATGGACAATAACAAAGAGGTTGAGGGAGAAAAAAAAATATTAAAAAAAGGAAGAATGATGAAGCAATCGATAATTAATCTAGAGTTTTGTATTTTTAATTTTCATAAGAGTCCGATAATGAAAAGGAGGAAAGATGGAGTAAGAAAAGGGGGGACCAAGAATTAAAAGAGAGGAAAATATAGGAGGAAAGAAGAGAAAGATGGAACTGGGGAGAGGTAAAGGAGGAGAGAAGGGGGGGTATTAAGAAGAGTGTGTGTGTGTGTGTGTGTGTGTGTGTGTGTGTGTGTGTGTGTGTGTGTGTGTGTGTGTAAGCAGTGGGGGAGCGAGGGGACAAATTATTATGTGGAAAGAAAGAGGAATGGAGGTCTGTCTGTCTCTGTCTCTTTTTCTCTTTCTCTTTCTCTTTCTCTCTCTCTCTCTCTCTCTCTCTCTCTCTCTCTCTCTCTCTCTCTCTCTCTCTCTCTCTCTCTCTCTCTCTCTCTCTCTCTCTTTCTCTCTCTCTCCACCCACGCACAAAGGCTTGCATAACAAAAAAGGTTCAAACACTGTCTGGTGAAGGTGGTGGAAGATAATAAATACATAACAAAACTAAAAAATTAACTTAAGCTAATATTTCTTTTTCCTTCTGAAGAAATAAGAGATGTGCTTCATACCCCCTTCCACGTGTATATTTATGAATAACATTGTTTTTATATTGATGATACTTAGTTACCCGTTACTTTCTGTTTTTCTTACAGTTCAGCTTTATACACCTGATGAGTCAATAGTCACCAGGTATGATATGCAAGGTAACATGTATTAACATCCAATATTCAAGAAGTTTTTCCCTCGCTTCCTCCACTTATAGACGTATGTTATCGCGTCTTTCTCGATCATAGAAATAAAGGAAAATGTGAATGTAAGACTCCAGAAAACATAATTGATATTCAAACTGCATAAAAAAAACTTCATATATATATCATGCACCTCAACTCCTATCTCTCTCTCTCTCTCTCTCTCTCTCTCTCTCTCTCTCTCTCTCTCTCTCTCTCTCTCTCTCACTGTTCACCTCGCTGTAGTTACTGGAATTTTTTTTCGCGTATATTTTCCCCCCCGACGCGGCGTTGACAAGATTTCTGGACCGGCGGGAGGGAGGGAGATCGTGATTTATCGATAGTTCACGGTTCCTCCCTCCTGCAGGTGTGTGTGCGCGCGTGTGTGTGTATGTGTACCGCCTGTGTGGACTGTTGATGTGGTGAAGGGTTGTCGTGGTCGGGTAAGTGTGTGTTTGGCTGTGAGGGCGGAAGGAGGGGGATGAGTCGCTTCAGGACTGACAAATGTGAAATAAAATAGCGGTTTGCAGGTGTGTGGTGCGTTGGGAAGGGTGAGTTTTGGGACGACAGGTGTATTTTGTGGCTGTAAATCATGGTGGAAAATGGGATGTCAGGTATTAGGTTGCTAGGATTTAAGGATATGTTAGCGAGGGTGTGTCAGTCTATCAAAGCCAATCAGTCATCTATCCATTTACGAGGCCACGGGATGAGCTTCACCACCTGCAGCAGACTAAGGGAAATACAATGTTGTGTTTATCCCGAGACTTGATTAGGGCTAAGATTAAGGTAAGGGAGGGAGGGAGGGAGGGAAGGGAGGGAGAAATAGGATGTAGAGAAGACCTGCTAGAAGGAAACTGAAGGTCAAGTTGGCAGTGCGTGTTGATCTTGCTACTGGTTCATGTTTGATTACTTTAAAAATTCAAACATCATCCATCATGCAGCTGGTATCGGTTTTTCTGTTTTATGCTGAGCCTGAATTAGTGAGATGGTGACCTTGTCTTGCATGTGTGTCAACGCAAAGACATGAATGAAATCTGCAGGCTTCATCTGACCGTGTTTCTTACCCTGATATTCAATAGCACCACGTATGCTACTCTACCCTTTCCTGTAAGAAAATTAATGATTCAATAATATTTTTTCAGGAGTGAAGAAAAATGAGGAAAAGATGAAATTTCTATGATTACATGTCAATATTTAAAGCCGCGTATCAGAAAATCCTTGTTTATTATTTAGGCAACACGTCAGTCCCGAGAGCCGGACACCTGCCAATGCCAGCGAGGTGTTGGACCACAATCAAATATCGTGCTACTGATTTTTTAAGCAATCAACAATGCAGTGTAAAGGTGGCAGACAGACACCAGCGGATATCACTCAAACCTCGAGGAACGTCAGGAAAGACTTGGACTCAGAACACAGAAGTCTTTATTTCCCTGGAATCCAACACCCTGGTATTTTACAAGTGTATTTTCTGGAGTCTTTGAAACAGTGAAGGTGTCGCCGAGGTCCTGGATTAAGGGGCAGTGCCATCAGGCGGCTGCAAACAGTGACGGCGCGGCTCTGTGTCGGTCGAGGGTTCAGTGGCCACATCAAAATTCGTTTAAAAACCACTCATGTGCCACAAGGGATTCCCAGCCAGCTGAGGACCCCACAAATTGTCTTAATCCTCCTCCCGCTCCCTCCTCTTGAGTGTCCTGGGGCGGCGGAGGCACCAATGGGAGGAAAAGAAGAGGCTCTAGGGAGGTTGAACATTTAAAGCGTCTACGGTAAGAGG
>JAXIVD010003839.1:15000-25000 GCA_036785275.1 Cancer borealis
TCTCTCCTCGCCTTCGTATTCCTTGTACGCTTTCCTTTCCTTGACTGGCTTTTGTTCCTTATCCCCTCTCTTTATGCTTTTTTTCTCTCTCTCTTACTCTCTCGTCGATAGCTTGTTACTGATCCATGCCATTACTAAAGGTCGTTGAATCACTAAGTGTCACGTGTGGAAAGGTGGTATCAGGTGTTCAGCACAGTGCCAGGTGTGCTCTAGAGTCGTGTTGCTATAACTCGTCAACGTAAAAACTACCTGGAATGTTAATACGTGACGTGATAAAAGATCCCATGAAATAAAGTTTATGTTGACGACATTTATTTATACTTCGTTGGTATGTGCTGGTGTGGTATTTATTTCTTTGCTGTATTGATGGTTATGGTGGCTGTTGTAGTAGTAGTAGTAGTGGTGGTAGTGACTGTGGTAGTAGTAGTAGTAGTAGTAGTAGTGGTAGTGGTGGTAGTAGTGGTGGTTTTGACATCAGAGAGCCAAAGGTTTCCAGTACTGTATCATGACATATGCGAATAATACGTGGCAAGGATACTTATTAACGAATCGACGCAGAGGGACGATATAGACTTCATTGCCAAGACATAAAACAGTGTGCCCCCAAAATATCATATCGACGCCGCTCCCCCCACCCAGGGACATTTGCCTCGGTGTGACGGTGTAGCTAAAGAAAAACAATAACACAAAATAAAACTAATAAAAAAGTTGTAGCCAGAAAATTTGTCAAAAAAAAAATCCAAATAAGGTTAGGTTACACACATACACACATACACACCGCCCTCCTTCCCACACACATGTACGTATGCCTAGCTTTCATCTATTCATATTGCTCACAAAAAGTCAATTCCATTTCATAAGACTTACTTTTCACTTCTTCAATTTTTTTTCCTGGCACATGTATATGAATAATCCGCTTGTTGCTTCTTTGGGGGGGGGGGGGGGGGGGAGGGGGGAGGAGGATTAATGTTATTACTAATTTTGCCATTACTACTACTAATAATAATAACAATAATAATAATAATAGTGATACTTCTACTACTACTACTACTACTACTACTACTACTACTACTACTACAGTCATTCTTTTTCTTCTTATTATTATCATTATTATCATTACCATTATCATTATTAGCATCATTATTATTATCATAACTATAATCATCCCATCCCTGATAATGTCATCCTCATCATCATTTACTGTAAAAAAAAAAATTACCTTCTACAGAGTCGATGGAAAATGTTGTGGAAGTAAAATGTGGTTATTTAACGTTACGGGGAATCGACAGCTGACAGGTACAGAGGGAGGGCGTTACCATCCCTCTCCTGCCTCACCCCACCTGCTATGGGCTGGACGAGGAGAAAAGGGCAGAGGGGGCGGAGGAAGAATGGAGAGGGTGGAAGAGAGGGGTTATAGAAGGGGGAGGAGGAGGGGTCAGGGTCGATGGAGGATGTAGAGGGAAAAAGTCAATACACAGATCAATAATTCTCCGCCCTCGTTGCTCTCCCCTCTACATCCCCTGTATTCCCCTAGTAATGGGGGGAGAAAGAGAGGGAGGAAGGGAGGGAGGGAATGAGCCCCTACGCGAAGGGTGACTCAGGGGGAGGAAGGTGCCTTTGTCTGTCAGTGCAGTCATCATCACTCATGATCACGTGTGTTATTCATTAGTAAGTCATGTCCGTGTGCACCTATTTATCTCACATTGATGAAGCTACTAATGGAAATAACTATTCTTGAAAAAATATAATAATAATAATAATAATAATAATAATAATAATAATAATAATAATTATAATGATAATAATAATAATAATAGTAATAATAATAGTATACACATTAAAAAACTAAGGGAACGACGTTGAAAAAAAAGTTAATCTAACCCTGCAGTTAATTATTGTTATCAAAATTATTATTGCTATCATTATAGATTGTGGTATTACTACTAATAATAATAATTCTAGAAGTAGTAGTAGTAGTAGTAATAAAAGTAACAATAGTAATGTGGATAATAATAATAACAATAAACATAAAAAGAACAAATGAAATATCAAAAGACAACAGCAGTAATAACAACGCCAATGACAATGACGATGTGTGCATCAATACAAACACTGATACAGCCTGGATGACGCATTCCAAATAAATATTTTCAGCCTATTAATGTTTTATTTTCTAAGTGAAGGCCACACACCCTTTCAAGCACCGTACAACTCCCACCATCAGTGACTAACAATTGATTCATAAGCATCCCGTGTAGCGAGCGTCACCTGGGTCTCACCTGGCCAGGTGTGGCGATGGGACACCTGGCTGTTGCATCATTAAATATGTTTGTTCTGTGTACGTGTACGTGTGCGTGTGTGTGTGTGTGTGTGTGTGTGTGTGTGTGTGTGTGTGTGTGTGTGTGTGTGTGTGTGTGTGTGTGTGTTTACATACAAAATGCATGTATACATACACACATTTATAAAATGAAAACATTTACATATATAACAGTTCCGAAAAAAAGAAAACTTTTCTTTAAAACTTCGGTCCTTTTCCTGTTAGCAAAATTCTGTTTATTAAAATTGCATCGAACGCGTGTAGTGTAATTGGCAACTTTGAAAGAGGAAGATAAAAAGTGCGGAAAAAAAAAGTCAAAAGCAGCAGCAGGAGGATGAGTTAGAAAAGGAGGAAGAGAAGAGAGATAAAAAAAAAAACAGATAATTGACGAATGATGATCAAGGTGATAAAACAGGAAGGAGAAAATCACAAAATGGTGAAGAGGTCAAATAGCAAGATTACGTGTGAAAAAAAAAGATGACCAGAGGAGCGAGAAAGACTAATGATAAAGACTCAGAACAAATTAATACTATAAAAAAATGTGAAGAAAGTGGACGTGAAAAATGGCTCAACGGAAGGAGAAGGAACAATAGGAGGAGGAGGAGGAGGAGGAGGAGGAGGAGGAGGAGGAGGAGGAGGAGGAGGAAGAGGAGGAGGAGGAGGAAGAGGAGGAGGAAGGATAAGAGAAAGGTGACTGGAAAATAAAAAATAAAAACTATAAGGCAAAAAAAGATCGAGAGGGTCACCTGAAAGAACAAGGTGAAAAGGAAAGGAAGGTAGAAGCAAGAGAGACGCCATGCATAAAAAAAAAGAGAAAAAAAAAGGTGATGGTGTTGAGGGGGAAGGAGAAGCGAACATTTTTACTTAAGCGTGTGAGTGGTAACAGTGTGGGTGAAAAAAAAGGTAAAAGCGTAAGAGGAGGACTCTAAAGAAGAAGAGGAGGAAAAGGAGGAGGAGGAGGAATATATATTAAGCCAACAAAGGATAAAAGGAAGATGCTTGCTGGCTTATGCAAAATTATCTCTCATGTCCTAACAATACGAAAAACACACACAAAAAATACTAATTGACACGTTACAGTAAACGACACCAAAGTAAGAACCTTCTCCCCTTCCTCCCTTTCCTTCCACTTTCGTCCTGCATTAATCTGGAACACAAATCATTAAAAAAACAAATAAACATCAATTCCGAGATATACATGAAAACAAAAATATTGAGTAAAGAATATAAATTAAATCAGAACAATTATTACAACAATACTTTTACTACCTATCTACAACAACAACGACTGAGTTAAACAAATAAAAATAGAAATCGATTTGCTGTCTCATTAAAATAGATTCCGAAGCAGTAAGGTTGTCAATTGGAAACACTCATTAATAATGGCAGGATATGTGTCATGCGGCGATATTTCAAGTATCGAAGTATTAACGGTGACCAAATATAAATCAGATTAGTCTGAAGTTCATGCATTACCTCGTCTCGTCTCTCCTTGTTGAGTTGCAGTAGATCCTCTCATTGCATATATACTCTTGCATATGATTAGAATTTCAAATAGCGTCCGCTAATTATACATTTCCAACGGTTTCAATATATTTAATCTTTGAACATTTTCTTTTGCGATAATACTATAATGACGAGTAAATTCTGAGAGCATCTAATTTGGCTTGACTTCTCGTGAAATTGGCCGACCAGTATTCAGGAGCATAATGCGATTTAACTTGTCTACTTTTGTTACGAAGACTTGACGTTTAGTGGTCAAATTTATCTCAATTCAAAGGGATATTTTTTCTTGATATATAAGTAATGACCTGCTTTGATCTGTAGTATAACGCAAATGATCACTTGATATTTACAGACAATTATATATATGAAAATATGACGGTTTACCAAATAAGAATAACGGAATTGTAAGAAGAATAACATTAGATGCTTTTCAATTCACGTAAGCTGGTAATTATACGAGACTTGCAGCCTTTGAAGGATTTCTTTTTTTCCTAGTAACAGAAAATTTATCATATATCCTTTGTGCTTCGTTCTATTTATGAAAAAAAACTATTTTGAAACTGCACTTTTTGGTATGCTCCAATACTGAACAGGAGGAGGAGGAGGAGGAGGAGGAGGAGGAGGAGGAGGAGGAGGAGGAGGAGGAGGAGGAGGAGGAGGAGGAGGAGGAGAAGGAGGAGGAGGAGGAGGATGAGGAGGAGGAGGAGGAGGAGGAGTAGAACGAGGAGGAAGAGGAGGAGGAGGAGGAGAAGGAGCACCAGTTTCAGAAATGGAGGCAGCTACAAATTATTTTCTTCATATTATTATTGTTGTTGCAGCTGTCATTGTTTTTGGTCATCCGAATAAATAGCAGGCGCGCGTGCGCTCACGCGCACACGCACACTCACACACACGCACACACACACACACACACACACACACACACACACACACACACACACACACACACACACACACACACACACATACACACACACACACACACACACACACACACACACACACACACACACACACACACACACACACACACCGCTGCCGTGGTCTAGTGGTAACGACTCCCTCCTGTCACCCGGGAAGAATTTTTCACTGACGGAACGGTTACTGTCCTCCTTGAGCAAACAGGTTGGGGTGTATGATGGGTGAGAGATGTCAGCAGGTGGTCGCCGCTGCAGCAATGATCACCAAGCGGCTGGAGGCACAGACACTACTACGGGAGGGACGTGAGACCCACAAAGTCCTCAAGAGAGCGTAGGAGAAGCTCATGATTTCCATGCCTCCCATCCGTCACTGCAAACGATGTATCTCAAAGATGATGCCATTCAAGTCTTCTTGGAGTAGCATGAAAGCGTCCTGATGTCGATACCGCCTATAAAGGGCCAGCAGACAGCTCACCCTGCAAGAGCCTAAAGAAAGTCCGAGATCAAGTGGCGCCTTGCGGATGTAGACGCGAGGAGCAGGTGTATCCCAAGTCAAGAAAAGACCAGCCTCACGCCTTTTCTATGCAAGCCGAAAGGCGCGGCGCCCTCGATTAAGAAGAGAGAAAGAGAGAAAGCGAAAGAGAGAAAGAGAGAGAGCGAGAGAAAAAAAATAAAACGATGCTTTGCAGAGCTGTGTCGTATTAACGTCAGCTTAAACAAATCAGCATTAGTATTCGCCTTTCTAAAAGGAATGCGTATATTCATCGTTGATTGAATACTGTTATTTTTTCCACACATTCACTTTAACAACACTACCACCACCGACAAATGTCTCTCCACCGCACAGCTGACAGGTGTCATAAGCTGTGTCCAAAATATTGTTGAATTGTGACACCACTTCACCGAGTCGACTGTATATGCAGGATATATTAAATTACTGACAAAAAGAACTCACTGATACAAATCTGAAAAAAAATATCGCAATAAGTGTACAGAAAAATTAAATGAAATCATAATCAACTTTATTCATTTATATATTTTCACATTCTCTTTCACTTGCCAGTATGAAACAAAAATGTGTACTCATAAAAGAAACAATTCAGTGCATTTGTGTTCGCGACAGAAGTTTGAATTTTTCAAATAATGTATACAAAATAATTATTTGCTGGGCTGTTGAGGATTACTGAGCGTGACTGTGTGGGTGTGCGTACACATAATGCACCCGCACGCACACACATACACGCGCGCATACACACAAACACAAACACACACACATACACACAGACATAAAAAATCACAAAGATATAAGTGACGGCGAGGTCCTGGCTTGCTTATAAAAGTAAGGTGTACGCATTTATTTCTTAATCTTTCCTCTGTGAGTGTGGGTGAGTAGATGAGTAAGGTGGGTATCAACTGTTAACCTAAATTCTAACTCAGAGGGCCAGCAGCACTAATCTCACCAGCAACACAATAAAAACAACGAAACCATTTCTTTTCATTTAATCGCAGCAATTTCTTGAGGATTTTGCTTAATCCTCATCATAAAAAAACAAATAAGTATACATAAAAAGTATACATAAAAAGATTTTTAATATCTATTTACCTTAATGAACAATAAAGGCTTTTCTGGATGCAATTAAATTAGTAAGTCTCATCCGCGTGAGCAGGAACAGGTGTAGAGAGTTGGAAAACTTTCACACATGAAAACAATGTAGTTCACTTCGGTGTTGCCAGATTTCAAAGCAATATATTATTCCACTCAAAACTAATTTCCAGAATGGACATAAAGGCTTGAAAGCATGGCAGTTTTCCGTCTGTTTCTACGCCTGCTTCAATTACAGCGAATTTTCGGAAGCAATTATTTGGTATGGAGTTCCAGTTTCGTTATACTTATGAATATGAACAGAAATGAGGAACTGTATATGAAAAATTAAGGTGGCGGCTCAGTGGCTCAGAAGCGCACCTTATTCACAGCCTCAGCCAATATGTGGTGTAAAAATTTATTCACTTCTTTGCCCATAATTACATACTTTGATGGTCCTTTGCGATACTTATTCCTCAGTGCACGACTAATTATTTTTGTTCGTATATACTACCATCAAACGCATGCACGCACGCACAAAGACACACACACACACACACACACACACACACACACACACACACACACACACACACACACACACACACACACACACACACACACACACACACACACACACACACACACACACACACACACACACACACACACACACACACACACACACACACACACACACACACACACACACACACACACACACACACACACACACACACACACACACACACACACACACACACACACTCTGGTAGACTATTTCAATCATTACTTCATTAATATTTGATCATCGAAATGCACAAAACAATATTTAAGTTTCATCATCATGTAGTGACCCGACAAACGCGCTTGGCCGGGGTTGATCGCTTGGGGCTTGATCGGTAACGCTCCAGCTGCCTCTGTGCCTGTCAGCCGCTCGCACCGTGGTGCAGCTCACTCTATGTTTCAGAAAGATTCCTCTGTTATATTGGTGAGCAACAGTGTATTCAATATGAGGTTGCAGAATAACCAGAGAAACACAGTGGAAGAAGGAAGTAAAGGTAACGGAAGGAAAAAACGAAAGTCGACCTTGGACAGAGTGAGATTGAAGCCTGAATCTCCTCCGTCAAGATCCGCAAGAAACACAAGACGTTGATTCAAGAAAACATGCGGTTTGTGTAGCAATTCCTTTACCTCTCCTGGATCCAACCGGAACAATTCGTCAGTGTTTCAGATAACACCTACGTTACACGGTTAACTCTCAAACTTTTTCCTACTTTTGAAAAATGTGAAACACTTGACTTAAGCAGAAGGATGCATATTTACTGAAAACCTGAAGTTCATCAAATACCAGTTCTAGACCTTACGTTTTAGACGCTGCATCATTTTTTTTCGCTATTCTCTGAAATACCATCAGATTGCAGAGTTACCAGCGCAGTGTGTGTTGAGATACCGTGACAAATCATCTCCATCACACACTTAAGGAAGTTGGTTAAACTACATGAGGAAAAAAGTTCTTAAATGGTAAAGCTTAAGCCAGCACATGTCCCTTACTCTTCATAAGGAGTGAACACTACAATTATACAGAGTTTTCTAAAAATGGCTTCAAGAGACTTTCGTGTAGTCAAGTTATAATGTTCCAACGCCTGAGTTTCGCTCAGTAAAGTATAACGTGTTATTAGTTCTAATGGCTGTCTTATTGCCTCATTTAGAGAGAGATGTTTGTAGCAGTAGTTACGACTAAAAGTTTTCGTCTCTAGATGCTTGTCAATTTAATTTCACATTTACCATGGTTAGTCACGTTATTCTTGAAGATAAACAAAGTACAGAAAAAAAATCGAGGGGTGGTAGAGTGAAGAGAAAACCTGACACACGATGCTAAGACTATCACACTTTCATTCAATACCCCTTTAAGACTCACAAAAAAGCCTTCATACCACCTCCCATAACCCTGCCACACTCTGTCGTCCCCCCTAACAAAAAAAACAACTGTACACCTGGCTACCTCATTACCTGAGCACCGTCTCGTACACACCTGAGCTCCCACGGTAATGATCCAGTGGGCCGGGCCGTCTTTTAAAGCCATTCAACAGGTATCAACAGAACGCCTGAATTTACGCCTTAATGACCTTTGCCGCCTTCTTAGAAAAAATATAATATAAGCCACGTTTGACCTGGATTCTTAATTATGGCCTAAACGGTGTCAAGGAGCGGCCAGGTGGGTGGGAGGAAGGGCAGGGCAAGGCAAAGAGGGAGGTTATACAAGAATTCAATATTTTTTTTTAGGAGTAGGAGTGACGATGGGGCGGTGGAGGAGTAGGCTTAGAAAAGGTCAGGTTAAGGTCAGCCAGTTTCATGTGGTTTTTTCTATCTATCTATCTATCAACCTATGTATGTATCTATCTGTCTTTCTATCTACCTCTCTATGTTAAAGTCATGTCTTCCGTTTTCAGATATTTTTATGTACTCTCTCTCTCTCTCTCTCTCTCTCTCTCTCTCTCTCTCTCTCTCTCTCTCTCTCTCTCTCTCTCTCTCTCTCTCTCTCTCTCTCTCTCTCTCTCTCTCTCTCTCTCTCTCTCTCTCTCTCTCTCTCTCTCTCTCTCTCTCTCTCTCTCTCTCTCTCCTACATATATTCGACTTCATCTTCATCCACTGCTTTCAATTGGGTATTCTTTTGGTTCTATTGTATCTTTCATCTTTTTGTCATTAATTCATTTCGCATCTGCCTCTTTCTCTTTTCAAATGATAATTTCAACATTTTTAATGACTTCTTTCTAAGTAAATTTATCTAGCCTTCCTCCATCTTTCTTTCTTAAGTAGGCAACCTCATTTCTTAACTTTATATTTGGAGCATAATCTTGCTTTCTCAATTGCTCCTTCGGACAAAGTTGTGTAATTATGCTCTCTCTCTTCTCTCTCTCTCTCTCTCTCTCTCTCTCTCTCTCTCTCTCTCTCTCTCTCTCTCTCTCTCTCTCTCTCTCTCTCTCTCTCTCTCTCCCCCCCCCCCCCCCCCTTCCTGACATTTCAAGTGCTGCACCGTAATCATCCAATAGTACTAACAATTCCGGTACAACGTTTTTCGTCCCAGAGTTGATTTCGTTAATATTGTTTCTTCTGGACGGTCGTCGATAAGTTAGAATTTCTTGAGGATTCCACGAATTTCTTTCTACAGCTTATAAAATACCACTTTATGGCGCGCTCCTTGCGATAATCAGCAGCGCAGTACTCGCACTTCCTTCACTTCGCTTACTATAGAAAAAACAAACAATAATACTGATGGCCTGACGCGCGCCATAAACGTATCTGTCAGTCCCGATAATTTATGGCAGCGTTTCCTATGTAAATGTTGAGCGGCGGCGTACTTACCTCCCATGTTTGTTCCGATATTCCCCATTACTCCTGCCTTCACCTCCTCATCACGCTCCTTGCCCTCACCCCCTCACCACCACCACCACCCTCTCACTCTCACTCGCTCCACAGCCTCCCCATCATTTTCTCTACCGCCACCCTAACATTCGTGCCGCCTCCCCATCTCTTCAAAAGACTCCCCATCACTCCCGCGCCTCCACCCATCACAAACACGCCCTCAGTCCCTTATTTCCTCCCTAGGTCCAGCCTCGACGCCCTTTCGACCCCTCCCACTGTCAATACTGCCCTACACCCACCCGAATCGAA
>JAXIVD010003839.1:30000-41693 GCA_036785275.1 Cancer borealis
ATACAAAATAAAGAGAAAAAAAACTATATACAATTGACTATATTGCTCTAACGCGAGTAAAAAAAAAAAATAAAATGTGGAGAGGATTCCTTTTCACAGAGCAGGTGCATGGACACTCAGACCGACAAAGTGATGCCGGAGGAAAGAAACGAGAGGCGAGCGAGAGGAACAACTGCAGAGGAAAAAGATAGTGAAAATTCTCACGGACAGACAAAAACGAAATTACCGTGAAAAAAACATCAAAGTGGTTAAAACTAGGTCACTCTTTTGCTTTTTCCTGCCAGCAAACCCAGGTAACGAATACATGGCAAAGGAAAGGTGAGGGTAAATAAGGGGAGGGGAGAAAATAGCAATGTGAAGAGAAAAAGAGAAGAGAGAGAGGAGAGAGAGAGAGAGAGAGAGAGAGAGAGAGAGAGAGAGAGGAGAGAGAGAGAGAGAGAGAGAGAGAGAGAGAGAGAGAGAGAGAGAGAGAGAGAGAGAGAGAGAGAGAGAGAGAGAGAGAGAGAGAGAGAGAAACAACATAAACAAATGATAAATGTATAAAGAAAAAGAAAGAATTAAAGAAAGCACGGACGGACGGGGAAAAGGACGAGGGAACAGAAGGAAACAAGGGAAGTAGTGGAGGGGTGGAAGGGTGGAGAGGTGGAGGGGTGGAGGGAAGAGGGTGGACGGGAGGGAAAGCATCGTAAACGTCGAGCAAATAGTGGAACGGCAATAAGTCTTCATCTCCCTCTTCCTCTTCCTCCCCTTCTTCCGCTTGCTGTAAGACGCTCACCACATGCGCCACACACCACCTCATTACAACGCAGATGAGAACCAGGAGATAAAAAAAAAGAGTAAAAGAAAGGATGATAAAGAAAAATAAATACCTTTTCTCTTCATCACTTCACTCTAACATGAAAATAAACAGCAAAACGAATGGAAAAAAAAAAAAAAAAAAAAAAAAAAAAAAAAAAAGATCTGGTAAAATGGAACGAAATTTTTATATTCCAAGAAATGTTATCAATCTTGTATATATTGACTCAAAACTCTCCTTCCAAAGTGTGGACTGAGGAAACCAAATTTTATCCTCCATATTTACCTCCTGAAGTACCAGCCTCCTTCCCTTCTCTCCCATTCAAATAGAAGGGATACTGGATTGGATTTTATGGGAACGAGACAAGGGGTTCAAGACAGTGGAAATATTGGAGGAGGAGGAGGGTGAGGAAGAGGAGGAGGAGAGCGAAAGAGATGGAGAGGCGAAGGAGAGTCATTGAAAAAGGGGGAAGGATTATCTGGGAGCTACATGGGGGGACGAGAGGAGAAGGAGGAGGAGGAAAAGGAGGAGGAGGAGGAGAAGGAGGAGGAGGAGGAGGAGGAGGAGGAGGAGGAGGAGGAGGAGGAAGAGGATTAGGCAACTGAACGGTAGTAATGAACGCCTAGGGAGAGAAAATCTGAGTTGGGGTGACAAGTAGGATGAGCCAAGAAGGGTGAGAGGGAGGGGGACTACTATAAAAGAGAGAGAGAGAGAGAGAGGAGAGAGAGAGAGAGAGAGAGAGAGAGAGAGAGAGAGAGAGAGAGAGAGAGAGAGAGAGAGAGAGAGAGAGAGATGAAAGATGGTGAGACGGAGAAAAGGGGAAGGGAGTCAAGGAAGGGGGAAAGTTGGTAGACCACAGAGACCAAATCTAACCCTGTAGCACGATACAGACTCTCTTTTCTTCCCTCTTTTTTTCTTCTCTCCTCTCTCTCTCTCTCTCTCTCTCTCTCTCTCTCTCTTTCTTTCTCTCTCATACGTTCATCGCACCTTTACATACCACAAACACCACAACACCCAGTAGTATATTGTGACATCCTTTGCTTGGGAGCTTGATATGTGTGTACACGTATATAGTGCCATGTCCTACCCTGAGTCTACTCATGAATCATAACCTAGCGTACTGTAGTCCCTTGTGTGATATTGAAAGGTTGCTTTATGTTCTCCAGCACTGTGCCACGGGGGGTCTGCTTCTACCTCAGCAGCACACGATCACCAGAGGAAGAGGGAGGACGCTGGAGGCCATGACAGCAGCGACATCACAAGTGGTTGTCTCATCAGCCTTCACGTGAGGCCAGAGATTAATTAAGGGGATGACAGAGAGGGCTGAGATTGGCTGGGCTGCGTGAGGCGGGACGGGGTGGGGAGAGAGAGGTGGGAGGGAAGGTGGGAAGGAAGGGAGGGTGCGAGGGAGGAGAGGGGAGGGGAGGGGAGGGGGAAGAGAGAGAGAGAGAGAGAGGAGAGAGAGAGAGAGAGAGAGAGAGAGAGAGAGAGAGAGAGAGAGAGAGAGAGAGAGAGAGAGAGAGAGAGAGAGAATGTGTGGGAATAAAGAAAAACCTCAGTAGCGCTTATTCACAACACAGTTATTTTTTTCTCTCTCTCTCAATTCCTCTTTTTCTCTTTCTCTCTCTTCCTTTCCCTATATCTCACACACACACACACACACACACACACACACACACACACACACACACACACACACACACACACACACACACACACACACACACACACATATACACACACGCAAACGCACACAGGCACGCGGCACAAATCCTTCAGAGGACGAGGGCGAGTGTGGAGTACAAGGGAGAGAGATGAGAGGACCAGAGGAGGTGGAGTGCCAGTGAGAGGCACTTCATAACGTGGAGGAAAGAGAGAGAGAGAGAGAGAGAGAGAGAGAGAGAGAGAGAGAGAGAGAGAGAGAGAGAGAGAGGAGAGCCGGAGGGAAGCAGGTTAAGAATGGAGTTTCTATTACAGGTGAAGGAGGCTGAACGAGAAGCGAGGGTCACCTGGCGTGTGGGAGAACGCCAGGTGAGGCAAGAGGAAGAAAAATAAGTTGAAAAAAGAAGAAGAAGAAGAAGAAGAAGCAGAAAAACAACAAACACAAAAAAGTTAAAAAGCAAATAGTAGAAGAAAAAGAAGAAAAAGAAAAAAAGAAGAAGAGGAGTAAGAAGAAGAAGAAGGAGGAAAGGGGGGTAAGGGAAGGAAACACAAAGGGACTTGGACAGGAGGTGGGTTTGCAGATGAAATGGGCGGGACAAAGACAGCAAGAAAGGGAAAAAGAAAATCGAAGAAGGAAGACGAGATGAAATAAGGGAGAATGTAAATTAGACAGGAGACAGCGGAGGTGGAAATGAAGGAGGAGGAGGAGGAGGAGGAGGAGGAGGAGGAGGAGGAGGAGGAGGAGGAGGAGGAGGAGGAGGAGGAGAAAGAATACAACTAAGAGACGAAAATGATAAAGGAGAAAGGCAACCAGAACCCATTGAGGTAAGGAATGAGGGAGTCTCTCAGACGTGCTAAATCGACATCCCATTTTCTTTCACGCTCACAATAGCTCGAGGGGTGACTAATTCGGTGCATCACTCGCCGTTTTCTTCCCCGTAAACATCCACCTTACCCAACCGCAGATCGCAGAGGAGGAGGAGGAGGAAGAGGAGGAGGAGGAGGAGGAGGAGGAGGAGGAGGAGATACAGGCACGCTTCCAGCTAATAACTTTCCTTCTCAGTGGCGGGTGAGTGTGGGCAGTTGCAACCTTTTCATTCCCCCACCAGTGCCTTCCTCCCCTCCTGTTCCTCTCCTTGTGTTTGCTTTTCACTTTGTTTACCGCCTGTGCTTGTCTGCCTCCATTGGTTTGTTTACGTTTGCTTTACTTCCCCATCACCCCTTACCCTCCCCCCATCCCCACCACCCCACAAGTTTGAAGAGTGACCGCATTCTCTCTCTCTCTCTCTCTCTCTCTCTCTCTCTCTCTCTCTCTCTCTCTCTCTCTCTCTCTCTCTCTCTCTCTCTCTCTCTCTCTCTCTCTCTCTCTCTCTTTCTCTCTCTCTCTCTCTCTTTTCTCTTACGACGAAAATATTTTGCCTGTACCTCTTGTTCCTTTTCTAATACTCTTACGTCTTTCCTACTTGCATATTCCTGAGAGAGAGAGAGAGAGAGAGAGAGAGAGAGAGAGAGAGAGAGAGAGAGAGAGAGAGAGAGAGAGAGAGAGAGAAAGAGAGAAAAGAGAGTACGGTTGGGGTTGGAAGCGACAGAGACAGAAAATATAATCAACAGAAACACAAGTCACTACTATAACATCCTCGGAGGTAAGGTAAGGCAAGGTAAGGTAAGGTAAGGTAAGGTAAGGTAAGGTAAGGTAAGGTAAGGTAAGGTAAGGTAAGGTAAGGTTAGGTAAGGTAAGGTAAGGTACGAGTTGCTACATTTCAAGGGCCGTCGAGCAGGAAGAATCGCTTGCTAAGATAGGAGTCAGGAGGCAATCAGGCCGAGCGAGAATCATGAAACTCTTTATTGTCTAGGGAGGAAGCGGTAGTACGAAGAAGGGTGACGAGTAGCCTCCTTTATCGCTAAGAATCTCCTCCTCCTCCTCCTCCTCCTCCTCCTCCTCCTCTTTTGCCTCTCATCACAACGCTGAAAACGCCTATGAAGGGTGCCATTGGGGAAATATTGGAGACGTAAGGGTGTGTATCTAGCTTATTTGTGAGTTGTTGTGGACATTCAGGTGGTGTGGAGGTGGTGATGGTATGGTTGTTTGGGTGTATTGCAAGGTGTTGGAGGTGTGATACATAGGGTACTCGTATATCACCTGTGTAAGTACCTGGCGAGGTGTTTAAGGTGAGAGAGAATACATCATGCTGGTTTTAATGGTGTTCTTAGTAATTGAGGGGCTAAATGAGCTGTGCAGGATCGGAGTTGCAGGTTCTGGGAGTATTTGCGAGACTGGCGTCGTAGAGTAGACCTAAGTGACCACCAACAGGTAAGGTCAGGTCGGGTGAGGTCAAAGCTAGGGTGACTTCATTTGTCAAGTATATTGAATTAACTATAAGGAATTATATTTTTGATAAGAGCAGTAAAGCGCGAATGTACCGAGTCACTTTAATTGTTTAATTATGTCATTGTTGTTGAGGTTAATTAATGATTTTCATGTACATTTCTTTTTTACTTTATGGCTTCAATATTAACCTGAGTATTTTTGCTTTAGCTTAAAATATGGTAATTGAATCTTTCCTCATAAAGATGTACCTACAAAATCTATTCAGCACACACACACACACACACACACACACACACACACACACACACACACACACACACACACACACACACACACACACACACACACACACACACACACACACACACACACACACACACACACACACACACACACACACACACACACACACACACACACACACACACACACACACACTCTGGCACACCATTTGGCACTTCAATATCCCTCCGTCGCCGCTCAGTACGCCCCCGCCTCTCCTTGCCTCAGGTTTGGTCGCTGCGGGAGACCTGGGATTGGATGGCTGGGAGGAGCATCGAGGCCACGTGATCAGCCATCTATCATGTGACTCCGATCCACCTTCAACCACAGCCGTGTCCTCTTCCAACTCTTACTCGTCCTTTCCCTCCTCTTCTATTTCTCCTCATCCTACTGCATCTCCTCTCTTTCTCCTCTTCTACCGTCCTCGTCGCCCGGCTGTCGCATCTGCAAGCTCACACATTTTCTTTTCTTAAGATGTATTGGATGTAAGGCATGAGCGGTTCCCTCCAGCGATGTTTCCCGTTTTCTCTCCCGCGCGGGCTACATTGCCTCGCGTTTTCTACGATGAATTGGCCAAATTTTTACATCTGAAAGTCTCTCCTACTCTTTCTTTTTTTCTTGTTCTCCACTCCTGTGCGTTTTATCTCACTTTTCGAGTACACTGAGGAAATATTTATGCACTCCTGCTAGCTCTTTCTTCTCTTTCATTTCGCTCCGTCTCTGCACTTTCCTCCAATTTTCCAATTTTTCATCCATAACTCCATCAGACTCCTGTAACAGCATCTGCAGTCTCCATTATCCACTGAGTTCAGTAATGGTACACCTTAACCCATTACCCGACTCGCCTGCAGCATCACGCACCCCTTAGCCAGCAACCGGCAAGGCCAGCGAGACATTACCTAACACACAACTAATACCATTATAATCTTCAGAAAGTGAAGTTTTCAAGGCTAGCTGGTGAGACGCTCACACGAAAGCCGTATATCTTTATTAACTACCGACGGCACAAAATTCCTGCTGCATATTTTTGTGACAATACCTGCAGAACATGCACATACGTATAATGAAGAATGATGCTGCATTTAACATTCACCCAAAGACCGTTATCAAGGACATGATCAAGGTAGAGACACTAGACCAGACCTTAAAAGTCCGATCGACAATCTACAATTCTTACAATCAAATATATGTGATTATGCATAAATTGATGATTATGCATAATCTAAGTTCTTTTACTAGTGATTTCATCACTGTTATAAGACACCGACACTTTATGTCGAATAGATTTAGAAACTAAGTCTCAAAGAAACAAATCATAAGATAAAAGCGACTTTATGCAAGAATAGTAAGGTTTCTTACCTGGTAGTGACGGTGCAGCGCCTCCCCAGCGGCCCAGCGTCACCTGCAGACAGGGAAAAATAACTGAATGTTTGTTGTTATGATGTATGGTGGATCTAGGTTGTTGTGGAGTGAGAAGGACGGAAAGGAGAGGGGAAAGGAGGCAGTATTAACACTAAACATAAACAATAAATATTTCAATCCTCTCCCAAAGTAATTTTGTTCATACTAACTCAGCGGGAAAAAGCTACAGTCGACAAAGGCTAAGCCTCTTTAACATGTAATATCCAACACAAAGCCGCCTGTGGGATGTGCCTTGGACCATTACTGCTCACGGTAAAGCACGGAAATTATTCCTACAATTTCTCACATGCAACACCGTTCTAGGGCACGCCTGGCTAAGAGACCAATGCAATGCAGAAACAACTTAACATACTGTTATCTGTCTATCTATCTATCTATCTATCTATCTATCTACCTATATATAAATAAATAAATAAATATATATATATATATATATATATATATATATATATATATATATATATATATATATATATATATAATTTAGCTGTAACTGTAATATTTATATCTGGCTTTAACTTTACAACCTAATAATAATGATAGGTGCATAAATAAATAAACAAATATTGTGTGTAACTCATTACATCCATCTTTGTAAATGTCAATTGAATATCATTTTGTTCTAGAGCCTCGCCTCGCTACACAGCATATTTTTCTTAATATTTCTTCAGGAAATGCGTTGATATCTACTAATATATACCTTGTAGCTACTGTGAATTCTGAAGTATTTATTTATATTTTTTCACAAACTTTATTCTTCAATTATTTTATTCCTACATTGAACAAGAGTAATTTTAATATTTCACTGCGATCATTTGTTATTTACTAAATTATACTCTCGTTTACCACTTGACAATTCACTTACGTATGTTTTTTACTGCTGCACTAGTATTCACTTTTCTATTTCATTACCTTCATTTTTTAAAGTTAATTTGCATTTTAGTGCTACGTCCTTCATCTTTTATTTTTCATCTTGATATTCATTCTTCGTATAAAATTAATTCCAGTTTTGACATCTTCTTTCTTTATAGCATCATTCGTTTCAATTTTATCTGCACTATTTTTTAAAGTCACTGTTGTCAAGTCAGAGTTCAAAGCCTCAATGTCATTATTTTCAATACGCTGAGTGATTTTTTTTTCAGCAGAAACTCCACTATATATAAATTTTTTTCTTTCTATCTGGGTGAATTTACACTCCTCTCCAATAATATCTATATGTTAAGAGACAAAAGGACAGCAAAACGAAAGGTTCCAACCCACCCATCCACCCCATCCACTACCAATGAACCTGTATAGGAAAAAAATCTACGGCATTACTAACAATACAAAAAATTTTGAGATCAATTTCAATTATATTATTTTTTAAACATCCCACGAAATCTAGCAATAACTAATACAACTCATATATGCATTCACAAATAAACGCACATACACACACACACACACACACACACACACACACACACACACACACACACACACACACACACACACACACACACACACACACACACACACACACACACACACACACACACACACACACACACACACACACACACATACACAGAGCAGCTGCAAGTAAATTTATAGAGGCATACTGAAGACCAGGTGCAGAGAAAGGCACACAATTGCAGTAAAATAATCTATATGAAGCAATTAATCAGCTTGTTATCACAGGTAACAAAGTGTGTGTGTGTGTGTGTGTGTGTGTGTGTGTGTGTGTGTGTGTGTGTGTGTGTGTGTGTGTGTGTGTGTGTGTGTGTGTGTGTGTGTGTGTGTGTGTGTGTGTGTGTGTGTGTGTGTGTGTGTGATGCATTAACGAGTCTGTGTAGCGATAAGGGATGAGCTAAATGCCAAGGTACCATCTCCTCCCCATCCTATATTCCCCCTGTCTTGAACAGCGTCATCAGTAGGCAGTAATATTAATTCATGTTTCGGGAAGGTCGTGTCTGGCCAGAAACAGCGGCAGACTATCTAATGTGTAATTACGATAATCTAGGATTAATTTGCCACGGGGGATTTATCTTCCTCGGGAATTCGTGGGTGCCTGTCCTATTTCATGATTGTGTCCCTCTGTGCGTCCCAGTTGGTCTTGTGTGTGTGTGTGTGTGTGTGTGTGTGTGTGTGTGTGTGTGTGTGTGTGTGTGTGTGTGTGTGTGTGTGTGTGTGTGTGTGTGTGTGTGTGTGTGTGTGTGTGTGTGTGTGTGTGTGTGTGTGTGTGTGTGTGTGTGTGTGTGTGTGTGTGTGTGTGTGTGTGTGTGTGTGTGTGTGTGTGTGTGTGTCTATGTTGTGTGTGAATAATAATAATAACAATAATAATAACAATAACGATAATATCACATCCACCCACAACTTGAATATCAGAAAAAAAATTGAGAAAGAGACTTCATTAAATTAAATAACTTCTTGACATTCAAAAATATTATCGCTGGTCCACTTACAGAATTTCGTGGCTTGTGATGGCGGGAAAAGATAAAAATAGTTTGTCTCCTAATGAGATAGTTTTCTTTCTCCTGAAGGTGCCTAATCTAATCTATCTTACAAATACGTTTATAAAATATCCTTCATAGCATTCCTGACATATTGCGATGTTATTAGCATGTTGCGATGAGTCTTATAGCATCGTATCTCTTATAGTGATTTTCTTTTCAGAATAAAGTAAATCAGGCATAATTTGATGATGATGTAAAGTCCTATAGAATATATATTAATTCCAATGAAAAATGATGCGTAATGAAAAGAAGTACCATATGGTATATTTTATGGAAAATTCGACCCTTATAAAGTGAAACTGACGTTGTTGAACTGGTGAGTGGTGCTGCTGGGATTGTCTAGAGAGGGGAGTGTGTCTCTAGAGAGGGGATGATTCTATAGGGAGAAAGGGAGAGTGAGGAAAGGGTTTTAAGGTAAGAAGAAAACCATGTTTCAAGTAATGCTGCAAAAGCGATACTGTACGTGGAAACTTGTATGTTTGTAGTGAACGTAAGACTTTGATATGAAGATGAAGCAACGTTGAAGTTAATATTGTGTATGTTGGATCTATCTATCTATCTATCTATATTAATATATATATATATATATATATATATATATATATATATATATATATATATATATATATATATATATATATATATATATATATATATATATATATATATATATATATATATATATATATATATATATATATATATATATATATATATATATATATATATATATATATATATATATATATATATATATATATATATATATATATATGAAGGAGTACAATATACCCAACAAGGCTGCCATATGTGTGATGTGAATGTGACTGGAATTATGGTAGAATTATTATAGAAACCAAAGCCATTCCAAGAATCATGATTGTGTGCACATCATTGTCCTGGATTACCAATCGACTTCAAAAAACATACGTATATACAAAATCAAAATCATACGTAAGTTGAGATTATGCTTAAATTACTAAAATATCTTGTCAACCTTACGGGACTGAAAAGGTTAATTTCCACGAGACATGATATTTGAGGTAAAGAAACCACGTAACGAGGTGATGGACAAGACTAGGTACTACAAACACCATAACTTTAGAGCAGGAAAGAATAAAAGAGGCTGCACAAATAGTCACAATAACGCACATAAGATCACAACCTAAAAGGAGTCCTGTGAAGGCTAATATATCACACAGGGGTTAATGTCCATGACGTAGGGTTAACGGAGGGGAAGATATGGGAATGGGTCTGCTGGAAGAAGTGGTGCGAGAGATGGCCGTGGGTGCTGCGATGAACGAGATAACACTTCTGACCCGTGCGTCCGATATATGGGAGGGTTAAAAGTGCTAAAAACTCTACAACGACGACGATAACTTCAACTACGACAACAAAAAGGGAGGGTGATGATGATGGATACAGGGAAGCGTTGCACACCCTGCTCATCCCTTCGTGTGGTGTGGGGTAAACACCATTAGCTCCTCGCAGTGATAAGACATTCCTTGCCTTACACCATCCCCAGCCAGGAACACACTCCATCGCTCAACGTCACCACACAAGGCTGCTCACGGCGCAGCTCTGGCTTGTATTAAAGACCCAACCACACGCGATTCTCAACACAACGCAGTAACATCTCAAAACCTGCTACGTTGATGTCTAAATGTCTATCTGTGTTTCCATTTAAGTTATGTGAAAACTGCACCACTACTGCAATAACAATAATAATAACAACAATAACAAGAACAAATGATATACAGAAACGCTACCTACCATTTTTCCTTCTCAGACACGTATGTTCAGGAAACTTTCTAGCCTGTATTTGATTTTAATCTTGTGTATATGTCAGATAACATAATAAATCCGATACACTTTTGCAGTTTCCTATATATTTTTGGTGGTGGTGGTGGTGGTGGTGGTGGTGGTGGTGGTGGTGGTGGTGGTGGTGGTGGTGGTGGTGGTGGTGGTGGTTAGGTGGTGGTAGTTATATAAAAAAAGATATTATCATACGAACTCATACGAACAGAATACTTAAACTCCCAATCCATCATCCCTTCGGTTATTTTTTTCTCCTTTGCTTTCTCTCTCCGAACATACAATCCAGCTATCTTCCTTTCAATTTCCTACCCATTTTTATTCAAATTATTTTTTTCTTAATGGACAGCGTGAGGCATTACATTAACCTTTCGTAAGTGATCTACATAAATCATAGACAAACGTATAGCGAGACAGACAGACAGACATACAGACAGACAGACAGACAGACAGACAGATAGACAGGCAGGCAGACGAGTTGGAAGGCGGACGAACCGACAAGAAAAACAAACAGAATAAAAGAATATGGAATGGAGATCGTAAGCCATTCAATCTAAACCAGTGAGAGAAAAAGAAAGGAAAAGAGAGAGAGAGAGAGAGAGAGAGAGAGAGAGAGAGAGAGAGAGAGAGAGAGAGAGAGAGAGAGAGAGAGAGAGAGAGAGAGAGAGAGAGAGAGAGAGAGAGAGAGAGAGAGAGAGAGAGAGAGAGAGAGAGAGAGAGAGAGAGAGAGAGAGAGAGAGGAGAGAGAGAGAGAGAGAGAGAGAGAGAGTGTGTGTGTGTGTGTGTGTACGTGAGTTTAAGGCTTACTGGCTAGGCATATGTGGAATTCAAAGACCGTAAAAATTGAAACAAAATAATAACGTTCAAGCCGTATTCTAATAGTAGGACTCAG
>JAXIVD010003840.1:0-2500 GCA_036785275.1 Cancer borealis
CTTTTAAGCCTCCTTTTAGCTTCCTCTTCCCTCTAGTACTATTTCCCTTTCATCTCTTTCCTGTCTCCTCATTCCATACTCATCTATTTTTTCTTGATCCTCTTCTCCGCCCTTTGTCTTTTCGTTTATGTCCTCCTCTCAATATAGCCACCACAAAGAAAACGGAATGTCTGCCTAAAGAATTATTGAGTGCAGGCAAGCGTAGAGTACGATTTACGAGTCATTCACGTTGCTTTGTGTGTGTGTGTGTGTGTGTGTGTGTGTGTGTTGTGTGTGTGTGTGTTATTTTTATTCATGTTATTTATTTACTTTGTTTTCACAGGAGCTACCAGTCGGACTTTCTCGAGAATAAAAAAAAAAAAAAAAAAAAAAAAAAAAAAAAAAATAAGTAATAATAATAATAATAATAATAATAATAATACCTACTTTACGTGAATATTGCAAGTGTGGAAGTACAGTACAACGAAGCAAGTGTCTGAGTGAGTATTACAACAACTTACCTTCTGGGACCACACACACACACACACACACACACACACACACACACCCACACAAAGAAAAAAGACAAACGAATCTCGTATTTTTTTTATATATATTTTATTATTTTTACATACTAATTAAGACGACCGTGAAATAAGAATGACATTTTATCTCAGCTCGCCTCCCTTGGGTCAGCGGCGCGGTACTCGGCTCACCTTCCTTGGGTCAGCGGCGCGGTACTCGGCTCGCCTCCCTTGGGTCAGCGGCGCGGTACTCAGCTCGCCTCCCTTGGGTCAGCGGCGCGGTATTCGGCTCACCTTCCTTGGGTCAGCGGCGCGGTACTCGGTTCGCCTTCCTTGGGTCAGCGGCGCGGTACTCAGCTCGCCTCCCTTGGGTCAGCGGCGCGGTATTCGGCTTACCTTCCTTGGGTCAGCGGCGCGGTACTCGGCTCGCCTCCCTTGGGTCAGCGGCGCGGTACTCGGCTCGCCTCCCTTGGGTCAGCGGCGCGGTACTCGGCTCACCTTCCTTGGGTCAGCAGGGCGGTACTCGGCTCGCTTCCCTCGGATCAGCGGCGCGGTACTCGGCTCGCCTTCCTTGGATCAGCAGGGCGGAACTCGGCTCGCCTCCCTCATGGCGGTATTCGGCTCGTCACTTTTATTTTACATCAATATAAGCTCTGTTTTGTGGGATCGGCGCTCAAAAAATATAGGCAGACAAATGTCCCGAAGATCTATAGATAAAAGTATGTATTTTATATAAGAGTAATTGAGTTGTTCATCCTATATAGTGTACTGATGATACATAATGTTATTGTGTCCGCCATCACCATCACCAACAACACTGACACCACCACCACCACTATGAACCACGGTGGTGTGTAGGAATAGTGTATGTCGGGTGAGGGTGGAGGGTGGAGGGTGGCGGCAAGGATGCATGCACGTCACCTCACCACTACACGTACCCAGTCACCACCAGCGTGACACCCACACACTCAAGATAATAATAATAATAACAATAATAATACGAATACAATTCACATGTCGTCACTATCTTATCAATTTCACTGAGGCACCCAGCAAACCTTCCTTTCTTTATTCAACAACCCTAAGTCTTGCTCCATCTGTGTAATGATAAGTTTAACATGGCTTGTATGTGATGACGTGAAATGCGACTCAGAATGATGTCTTTATAACAGGGTTGGTGTGGTACAGAGTAAGGAAAGTTATCAGGTAGCATTGATGACATATACTCCGGCCCAGAGGGGTTGTCCTGGAGCAGTGGTGACGTATGGTGCGTGACAGAAGGTAACCTCACAGCACAGGTGACATCTGATATGGTTTACGAAGTCCGCACACTCTCTAGTGATATCTGGCGGGAGCTTCAGGCGTATCCTTACAATCACGAGTACAGCTTTGGCCATGGGCATAGAAAGAAAAAGAAAGGTGACCAAAGCGATTCAATTCCTGATGATAAAAGGCTTTACACTATTTGAAGCAGGCAGATGGTCAGGTGAAAACGATACTCCCTCCTGTCCTCTGCCAGCTGCACCACCCGACTGTTAAAAATAAATGGAGACAAAGCAACTTCATCTTCACTAATAACGCTCTGATATACAACAATTAATAAAATACCCGATAAGTAGACCAACCTTAGTGACTGATATAAACTAGTGTATGTTGGCTACAGTTACATAAAGTCACGAAGACATGATCTACAACACGTAAAGATCACCACGGTCACTAGCTGCTGCCGGTCACCAACACGCGGGCCGATGGTGAGTGTGGAGGCACCAAGCACGTGTGTGGTCGGCTCAGTATTTCTTCTTTGCCATTATCCATCGCGGTGTAACAGCACGTGAGATTTAAACACCCTGCATTCTACACAAGCTCTTCAACAGTACATACGCAAGACGCATTAAAAGTACTCCATACAGCTAAGTACTTAACATGATACGTACAATGAAAAAAGATCACGTTACCTCTAAGTAAAACAAATTAATAAATAAATAAATACATAAATT
>JAXIVD010003840.1:12500-15000 GCA_036785275.1 Cancer borealis
GTAATATTCTCATGTTTCCCATTGCTCCATGTAGCACATAGGCCGGACGCACCACCAGTGAAGTGAGCACGAAAGGCTGGGGGAAGGTCGTAACATAGAGGATATATTTCCAAGCCTCGGAGGTGGCCATTGCTAGTTGTACCATGACGCAGTGCCACAACCTCATCAATCCATGTACAAATGTAGCAGGCATCACAATAACCTGCGTCCATGTTTTTGAAGGCACGCTAACCCTAGTGTCACACGAACCTTTGTCTGCATCGGTCATGACGGCTGACTCTTTCCCGTGGAGTGTGGTCACACTGCGTTATGATCAGTACACTGTCTTTCCTCCCACGTTGCCTCACCCTTCCTATTCATCATCAAGCAGCCAGTCTCAGATTATAACAGATTCTTGCTTCCCGCGTCCCACATCATTTGGTCAGGTCGGTACACGCCGCGGCGCCTTACCGCCTTATCCTCCCTTCCAGCCAGCCAAGGCTGCGGCTGGAACTGTTGATGTAGTTCCACATGTCTGGAGGAGCACTCTGTTGTCTGTGTTCTCCGTGTCCTTGCCTGTCACGGCCAAGGCATGACGCCCCTCACACTTTGATAGCCTCGACGTGGTCTTGTGGTCCCCGTGAAGGAGTGATGTCTTATGAAGTTATGCTTTCTTGGAGCGGCCAAACACTCCCTTCATAAAGATACAGGCGAGGATCGCGATGACGTACAAAAATATGACGAATATGTTTTGTTCTGGATAAGATAAAATATGATGAGATAACTTTATTGTCACATCGAATGCAAAGATGCATGAAATTTTTGGCATTGAGCTCGTCCGCATGATAAAAGAATACAAACTATATATTATAAATACTATACACCAGCATCATTCATTCATATACATATACTGTATATACCACAGTACTTTATAATTTGTGGGTTGTTAAAAAGTTATATAGTTTTATACGGTTTGGAATAAAAAGAATTGTTGAATCTACTTGTGTGTTGAATAGAGAGTGCTAACCTCCTGCCTCATCGAAGAAAACCATAGTGAGAATCCAATAGGTCGTTTACATCGTTCATGGTCTTATCAACTTGTTGCATTACGTTTCACCATGAAGTAGTGAGGAGCCATGTCAAACACCGGTGCAGGAGCAGCCCTGAGGTGTGCAGTATTAACTCTGTGCATCAGGTACGCGATAATAACAACTACAACCACCATTACTCCAAGGCTCTCAATGCCAGTGACTACGGTGACTGCGTTCTCCAAATCACGAACCACGCCCGAAATAACCTTGTGCCTAAACTATGGTGTTATCTGTTGTATTTTTGAAGTGTTGGCTAGCGGTTATCCAGGTGGAGACGGTTCCCTATTATAGTACAGGTGGATATTTGTCCGCCTCCTTGTTTGTTAGAAGTGGAATGGTCATACGGACGCCCGTGATCCAACCTTGTTCCCTATCTAAGAGTGAGTTCCCGCGGTAAGACGGCATCCTTGTATACGTCTTGTCCCTCTTGGTTGTCTGGGAGAACCACAGAACCACTAATCATGAGTGAGTAAATTAAGTTTCCATTATATATTACCGCTATCATTATCGTTATTATTATCATTATTATTATATGTGTTATCACCCACGCATCCAAACACCCCAAGCCATCATTAAAACCACCATCACCACTACAAACATTATCACCACCACTATTCCTGTCATTATCACTACCACCACCTACCACAATCATTGCCATTATCACCACCACCACCACCACTACCATTTCTGCACCTGACACATACAAGTCCTGTTCAATTAATTCTGGAAGTGACATGAAATCGATCACACACACACACACACGAATATATTTCACCACTTTTAAATCCATCCAAAACTCCACTCCATTCATCCCCCACCCCACCCTACCTGCCACCCCCCAACCCCCTACTCCTACAACCTCCCTCCTCCCCCGAGCCCTTCTTTCATTCCTGCTTCCCTTACAATACACTGAAACTCTCCCCTAAACCGTCCATTTTGTGTGTAGATAGACGGCATTCTAAGCTACTTATCATCATTGTAACATTAATCACTACCACCACCACCACCACCACCACCATCAACCACCACCACCACCACCACTACTACTACCCCCATCAACACCACCACTACTACCACCATCATCACCACTACCATCACCACCACTACCACCATCAACACCACCACCACCACCACCACCATCAACACCACCACCACTACCACCATCAACACCACCACCACTACCATCATAAATACTTGAAGTTGAAGTGCTAGATGAACCGAGGTTATCAGATGAGTAGGAGATGGATGATTGATTGATTGATTGATTGATGTTGTCGCCGTAACATCGAAGTTATATAACGCCGCATTCAAAGGATGAAAAAAATGATGTGGTGGGCGGAGCAGCGTACATGTTGAGGTGTACAGTACCAGGGACAACACATTAGTACACACAGGAAAAGGCCACTAAACTGTAAGTAACCTGTAATCAA
>JAXIVD010003840.1:17500-22500 GCA_036785275.1 Cancer borealis
TGTGTGTGTGTGTTTATGTGTGTAAGCTCACTAACAAAAACACAAAATCACACATATCAATCACATTGCTTTCAGGGAATCAAGCAGCAGAATAAAACAACATCAAATAAAGAGATAGACAGTTCAATAAATAACAAGCAGAGACACACACACTTGAGAGGGGAAAGAAGATGAGGTTTGCTGGGTGACAGGACAGGCGGGTGAACACAAAGAGGGTGTAGGTCATGAGGTGATCCAAACCATTTTTTGAGTACAATGCGAGGTATGCGGTGGCAGAGAAGGCTAAGGAAGTAGGAATTGTAGAATATATTGACGTGGATGAGGATTGCGGGTAAGAGTTCCGTGGATGTGAGTTGTTCGGATGGTTGCAAGAGGTGAGCCGGCCGAGGTTCTAGAGTTCAATGTAAGCAGCTCTGGAGTGGTTGAGTGGATCGTGGACTGTCCCGTCTGTGACTTTGGAGAAGCCCTTGACGGTGGGACCCCCAGTGGTGAGTGGTAGTGATTTGGACAGTTTTGTCAGCTGCTCCTGAATCCTCTTGGCTTGCAGTTCCAGCTCCTCCACCTGCTTCTGCTGCTCCTCCTGCTCCTTCATCCTGGCCCGGTACTCCTCCAAGTCACGCTTCATATGAGGGTTTTCCTCCATTTCTGCGTCGATTGTGGAGATGAAATGGTTAGAGAGATGGTGATTGAGTCCACGCATGAACATAAAGGAGTACCAGCTCACTAAAACCACCACCACCACCATGTATATGGCACGCTTCGCCTCCACCATCATTCATCAGTAACCACACTTCTCAACCACCCACCACCACCACCACCACCACTAACAACAACAACAACAGTCTGTTGAGCTTCACGTTAATCAATTATATTGTCCTTGACTGTGAATTGTGTGTGTAGTCCAACAAAGGAAATGTGGTACACAAGATGATGTGAAGAGGAATAAACTGCATAGACTAAAATGCAGACGGCACGCACGCATACACTCTCCCACTAGAAGAGACCTTTGATGGATGCCCAGAACCTCATCATCTGTGGAATACCGTAACTGAGGACGAGGACGAAGGTCTGCGCCATCACAAAGTACCTCATGTTGTCCATGGTGCGAGGGTTCTCCATCCAGCTGGTCCAAGAGTCATCATCCTTCCTCTTCTTCCTCCCACTGCTACCACTGCCTCCGCTGCTACTCTTCTCGTCCTCGGAGTCGTCCTTCACAACTTCAGTTTCCCTGACAGGCGTCTTGTCGTCTCGGCGACGCTCAACCTCAAATTCAACTTCCCTGCGCCCCATCACCCCTGCCACTTGCACCTCCTTCCACCTCTCCCTCGTCTTACACACACACTTTCTGGGTTCACTCGGGGAACAGCGTGTATGTGTGGCCGCTTCGGGGTTTGTGCTGCTTCTGATGGCGGCAGAGAGCGGTGGCAGCGGGTGGAGGTAAGCAGTAAGTGCGGAAGTCAATGAAGGACGGTCAGCAGTTCCGACGGTCCGGCCAGTGAGGGAGGAAGCCTTGGCAGTGTCAGTGTTACAGATTCCCTCCACTCCCACATTTAGCATTGGATTACCCACAAGAACGCTGACACACACATACACACACACACACACACACACACACACACACACACACACACACACACACACACACAATGGAGGTGGGGTCAAACCTGTGTGGCATGAGCACGTGTACTTAATGAAAGCATAAGACGGGAATGCACACAATTAGTAATGGAATAATGTGATCTGAGACCAGTGGTACATGATGACTTATCACCAGGATTATTGACAAAGCATTTCAGTGGATTAATTAACGCCTCAATATAAAGTTTAAACCCACACACTGTTTAGAGTGTATAATTACATACCTCTTAGGAAACTGTTTAGTATGCACTTGTACAATTTCTCTTTAAAAAATAATTGCTCTATTCATCTTAGTTTTAATCTATATTTTCAATTACTCCAGCAGTAATTGAAATTATTTTGGCAACTCGGAAATGCATTATTTTATATATTTATGTTGTTTTGATGTGAAATCCTATATGCATAGTGGCTCTGTATTCAGATTGTTTAGTGTAGCTCCTAAAAAGCATCATTTTAAGGATCAATAAAAAACAATGATGAAATATGAAGATGCTATGTACCTCCAAAACCACACTTTACACATTCATATTAATAGATGAGGAGACACCCAAGAAAGGTGTGGTTGATGCCCTGATTGTCCTCTACAGTTAAAAGTGTAAGTGTACTGCTGTTTCAGTTGTACATCATCATTCATATATGTAAATTGACAAAAAACAAAATTTCGTTCCAATCTTCCAATGCAGCTGTAGCTGATATGCAGTTTATTCTGTTTGAATTTCATCAAAATAATTATGAATTAACAGCAAGCCTAAAAACTTTAATTCTACACTCTATGAATAGGTGGGATATAAAAGACCACACTTAAAATAACCATTAGTTGGTTAGTTCCCCACAAAATAACATCACAGTAACAAGAGTGTTGTGCTCCAACATGGCGGCATGACTGTCCCGCACAAAATGATGACATCACAAGCAAACTCTCTATATGATATAAAAAAAAAGAGGATAAACTGTGTAAAACCATAAACAAGAAAAAAATAATGACATTCCAAAGTGCCCCATCCCCCCCACCCCACAGGACCACTGCCATCCCTCCTCTGACCTGCCCTGTTTTTTTTTTTTTAATTAAATAAAGGCATCCCTAACCTAACCTAACTTTTGAAACTCCAGCCCCTTGCAAGGAGTCTCACCACCTGAATGTTGTCCTTCACCAAGCGACATCAGTGTTATTATGAATGTGCGGTGGATATTAATAGGATGTAGTTGGTCAGGATGAAAGGGTTTGTATAATGATATAGGTACGCGTTGTCAGCCTTCTGATAGCCCACTAAGACAATAATACCGACCACACTTCCAAATATCATACATAGAATAAAAGTGTCTGGGAATATCAACAAAACGCAGCAGGTAAAGTTGGTGAATTTTCATAAAGCCACGCCCACTTCAGGTGAAAGTAGCAGTGTACACAAACGCCCAACACCATTACAGTTCAGTTGGTGATGGAAGTAAGGTGCAGAAAGTCATATTAAGGTTAACAATGGAACAATACTCAGCCCGTCCTAATGTGCTGAGCCTAAGTCCACACGGCCACGAGGTCTACCAATCAAACGTCAAAATCCATATACGTGAGGTTAGGTTAGAAACAGGTGACACTGGAAAACTAACCAAGCAACAACATGGCGGGGCTCGAACGGGAATTAGTTTGAAAAGATGCGATGTTGTTTTACCAAATAGCCAGAGTTTCTTGACTGCGTAGTGGTAATTTGTACACTAATACCACCACAGGGTATACTGCTCACTCTCCTTACCACTCCAGGCCAACACCCCACTCACTACATGATACAAACGCTCAATCACGACTCATAGTTAGCCAATAGTCATGAAATAAGCAAATAATCACGGCACACTTTGCAATTGAATATGTAATAGGCTAGGACGAGGAATTAGGGTACTCACCTCCACCCCCGCCGCGACACCTGTCCTTATGTGTGTAGGTCTTTGCTTTCCACGTACATCACCATCTTGCTTACACTATTCACTTGGGATTGACAGGCCAGTAGTGTTCCCGGAGTAACATACACGCCTACAAGGACGAAGGGAAACCGCCGACCCTCGCACTACCTCAGATATACTCGTCAGGTGGCAGTGGTCCTCCCGTTTGTTTTGAATCTGATGCTGATGATGATACTTGTTCGTAAGCTGCTCTTTGCAACGGCACTAGGGATACATTACTTAAATCACTATTCCCATAGCTATCCAATGGTATCATTTCATAGTTTCTATTTAGTTTTATCGTATAATTTATGAACTATGCATTCGTATTTTGAGTCCCTAGCTGGCGTCTCCACTCGATATTTCATTAGTATTGTTACTTTCTTTCAAATAATAATCTCTCTCTCTCTCTCATCTTCAATTTACTAAGTGAAAATACAATGACTTTCCTACAACTTATCTAATGTATAGACTCCAGAAAAAAATAATAAGTAAATGAAAGATAAAATTATAAATCTTATTCAATCAACATACGAATTACTCCTTATAAATTATCTTGATACAATCCTCCAGCAACAATTTATATTTTCCAGATGACAGAACATACTTTGTCCCCTTTAAATTAATGAAAAAACATAATAGTTTTGCCCTTCATCACGTCTTTCATTGTAATAAATAAAGTCAATATGCAGTCATCACTTAACATCATTTAGCTCAAGAAAACATTCTAGAGCAAGGTTTATCTTTTGGCTTACTTGGAAAATTATCAGGAAGGACAACCTGCATAGCCTTCACTTTCACTATCCAGTCTAAATGTTATGGGTTACATAGGTTACTGAATAATGCATTCACCTATGCAACCTTCTATTTGCACTTCACACCTAACACTCACTCTTGCAAAACAACCAAAACTAGTTCTAACGAATATGATTATCTCAATTCACTAAGTGTATCACCCAGACATTTCTATATCGTGGTGTCAACTTTCCAAACAGGTGTGGTGGCAGCTAAGAAACACAACTCACATATTTCCTCCTTTGTCTTCACTGTGGCTCTGCATTCTGATTAGAAATGATCACATGCAAAACACACAAAGTTGGCTTGTACAAGAAAATTTATTGAGTCAACACCATACCAAAATTATTAAAAAGGATGAAGACTAACCTAGAACAACAAACATGAAATGACACTGTGTGATGACAGTAAGGATGTATCACGGTGCATGTCCATGCATACACATCTTGGCTGCTGTTGCCTTGGCACACAACTTATAGTCACTTTCTGTAACAGCCGATACAAATGCAGTAATAACCTAACCTAGCAGTTCAGCGTCATCTTATTCTCCAAGAGACTTGCTAGGAATAGTATATATCACTATCTAAATCAATACTTTCCTTCTGAATAACGTTACCATCTTCACATGATTGGAT
>JAXIVD010003840.1:27500-32500 GCA_036785275.1 Cancer borealis
GGGATGTACACTAATGAAATGTACAACCACGAGCAGGTACAGCCACAAATGTTTCCAATGTACAGAACAAAGCCTCAACACTACTCACCAAGGCAAGCTCTGGATCCTCATTGGGGTCAACTCCAAACTCAAACCCACCGCCTGAAGCAAAGGTGGCGGCCGGGGCTCCATCTTCACCCTGTCACCACAAATGGGATACCAATTAACACTCCACGCCGCACTCAAATACAAATTAAATATACATAAAGTTCCCTTTTAAAAATAGCCGGTCCAAGCCATGGCCTATCTCAGGAGGTGAGGTTGTCCAGCCAGGCAGTCTGAGGAACAACATGAAGTTCCCTTTACACAAAGCTGCCTCTCCTTCATGGGATCAAGACAAGCTTTGAAAAATCTAAATGATTTCACAATTATTCCACGACAAGATGTTTGATATTGTTTCTGATTTATCCAAAGATTTTCTATTTTCTATCATGTGATTAACCTTGCCCCTTAAACTAAATGTTCTGCAAACTTCCTTGTCTAATGACACATAACTAATAATGGCCATAAAAATAGTATCACTTCACAGTAAATGGTGGGTACTTATTGTCATATCCTTAATCAGATACACTTGAACATATCATTCACATTGATAGACTGTGTGCAGAGTATAAAACACCTCTGTGGGATGGAGGCATATCTTGCACATACCACCTCTAATCCTGAAGTTTGTAAGCCTCGTTTCAACTCAACATACTCACCTAATGTTAAAAATAAAGACTGAAAATATAAAGTGATCAACAGTGAATGAAGTGTCCCTGGGTGTGGTGGGTGATGGGTGGTGGGTGGTGCTCACCTGAACAATGGGTGAGGAGAGCAGGGCATCAGCTAGGTGAGGGGAAGGAGGTACAGTCACCAGGTGGGAGCTGCCACCCTCACGCCCATTAATGGTGCTCACCAGCGACTCAAGCAACGTCTGGTTCATGTCCTAAGAAAGGAAATGGGAAAAGTTTTACAAGTCTGAACATTTCTGAAGCTTAATGTATAATCTTTCTCTCTGTCTCTCTCTCTCTCTCTCTCTCTCTCTCTCTCTCTCTCTCTCTCTCTCTCTCTCTGTGTGTTTCTGTGTTTGTCTCTCTCACCATTCTCACCGTTTCACCAAAGTTGATGATGTCAATGTTGACCTTCTCCTTCTTGAGTCTCTTGGCCACCTTGACAATCTCCTTCTCCTCCACCTCCACTGGGCTGCCCACGAAGGCCACGATGCGCATCTTGTGGTTCTTGCTCTGACGGTGTTTCAGGGCCAGCTGCACCAACAAAACACACCATCAGGATACAAATGCACTTCAATAATATCAACAAGGGATGCTCAACAAATAGAATACAACACAATAAATCAAATCAATGACACAAAAGTTTCCAATGAAATTTAGAAATATTCAATGCCAACTTATGCAATGGAAAATTTATTAAGGTGGTTTAATTTTTTTCAAAGAATTTATTTACACATGATTTATTTTTTTGGTAAATAATTGATCTCATTTTCTCTACTTTTAGTATGCATTATCAGTTACCCATTGTATCATTGTATTATTCATTCATTCACACACCTTATGGGGGTATGTGTATGTGTATGTGTATGTGTGTATTTACATAGTTGTAGTGTACAGGGTCTGAGCTACACTCGTGTGGTCCTGTCTCTGTATCTATATTTGTCCTGTTTTTCCTTCATGTGATGTATATTCTTTGCCATTATCACTTCTTCCTTCAGTCCATTCCAAGTAGCTATACTTCTTTGGGGAAAACTACTTTTTGTATCGTTCAAGGAAACTCCTTTTTGCAATGTTTTCTTGTGTCCTCAAATTTCTAGCCTCTCCTTTTCTTCTTAATATTAGGTGTTTTCTATCTGTTTCCTCAAGGTTGTTCATCAATTTATATATTGTGATTAAGTCTCCTCTTTCTTTTAGTATTGTTCAGTTGCATTTGTTTTAATCTTTCTTCATATGTTAGGTCTTCCAATTCTGGCACCATCTTAGTTGCAATTCTCTGTATTCTTTCTAATTTCAACACTGGCTTTTTCTTGTGCGGTGACCATATTACTTCTGCATGTTCCAGTTTTGGTCTGATGATCATTGTAGTTATAATTTTTTTCATCATATCTTTATCTAGGAAATGAAAAGCCATCCGTATATTCCTTAACATCATGAAAGTGTCACCAAACATTCCATTTATGATAAGTTGTCCTGTATTAACACTCCCAAATCTTTCTCTCCTTTTGCTATTGATATATTATTTTTCCCTAACTTATACGTCCATGAAGGTCTCATTGCACTCTTTCCCATTTCCAATACATGGCATTTTTTTTCATTAAATTCCATTTCCCATGTCTTGCTCTATGCATGTGTGTATTTACCTAGTTGTAATATACAGAAAAAGTTATACTCCTACTGTCCCGTCTCCAAATCTACTATTATCCAGTTTGCTTTTGAAATCATGAATATTTCTTGCATTAGTTACTTCTGCATCAAGTTTATTCCAGGCTTCTATATGAGACACTATATTTTTTCATGTCTCTCTTGCATGTATTCCTTTTCAGTTTGTTCTCGTGTTTTGTTGTTCTGTCCTAACACACAAACAGATCATCTCTGTCAATTTTTTTCAGACCTTTTAACCAGTAGAGTGCACAACAGGGGCTCCCCAGTCCATCCATGGATGCACAATTATGACACAATAATGAAGTTTCTACAGCCTGAGCTTTGGTTCGCACTCACACGCTCTCCAGCCTGAGCTGTGACTCGCACTCTATGGGTTAAGGCTCTATATACTGTTATAAAGTCTCCCCTTTCTCTTCTTTTTTCAAGAATTGGTAGTTTCAGCCTGTTCTCATTTCTCTGTTGCTGAAAAGTCTTCCATCCATTTCAGCAAACCACCCTTCAATCCTCCTACATGTTCTAGTTTCCAGAGCAGTCTCTTGTGTGGTACCTTGTCAAAAGCTTTCTTGAGGTACAGGTAGATGCAATCAACCCACTCTTCTCTTTTCTGTCACATCAATCATTCAAGTAAAAGCTTAGTAAGTTCGTTATAAAAGAACTTCCTCCTCTAAATCCAAATTGACCACCTGAGTGTGTTTGACTCTTCCAAAAACTTCAACCATGTGTCCTACACTATTTTTTCACAAATTTTTGCCACAACACTTGTTAATAATACTGGTTAGTAATTTAATGGTTCTTCTTTATCTCCTCCTTTGTGAATTGGCACAACATTTGCTCTTTTCCAATCTAGCATTACTCTGCTCTCCTTTAGTGAACTCTCAATTATACTATGTAACTTTCCTGCCAGCTGGTTACTGCATTCTTTCATTACACAATTTAACACTCCATCTGGCCCAGCGCTTTCCTCACATCTTGGCTTTCCATCAGTTGTTTTACTTATATTACGTTTTCCATTAAATTAAATATTCCGTTGCTATAATATTATTCATTATAAATTCACTTTCTCTTGTAAATACTGTCTGAAAGGCCTTGTTCATCACCTGAGCCTGTTGTAATGCATCTTCATACACTGTGCCTTCTACCTTCACCTTATCTACTCCCTCCCTGTTTTTCATTTTTCCATTTATATATCTATAGAAAAGTTTTGGTTAGTTTTTACATTTTTCTATTATATTTCTCTCAATGTTATTTTCTTCTTCTCTTCAGGTTTTTAAGTATTCATTTCTAGTTGTTTTGTATTTCTCCCATAGCTATACATGTGTGCGTGTGTGTGTGTGTGTGTGTGTGTGTGTGTGTGTGTGTGTGTGTGTGTGTGTGTGTGTGTGTGTGTCAGCGCACGAAACAATACACCCCCTCATGTATGCTTCTTAATAATAATAACAACTTGTGAGTAAGCTTAAATAAGTTCTATTTTTTTCACCTGATTGTTAGTATTGTGTTTATAATTATAACAGACATACACCTCAACCTCAGTCCTCAAGGTTACTGAACACCAGGTAATAAGAACTATAAAGACAAATAAATGTTCCGCCTTCTTCACACTGGTACAGAGTGTCACTGCATAACAGAACACTGCAGAACACACAGCCAGGTATTGAGAGGGAACACCAACTCACATGGGCAATGCGGATTCCAGTGATGAGATTAATGTTTCCGTTGGGCAGCACCTTGTGGAGTGGGGTCAGGATCTTGCCCACATCAGTTGTCAGTGTAGCCAGAACCTCTGTGCTGCTAGACATGCAATACGGATCAGTTAATAAATTTCTAAAACAGGCTAACACACACCTTTGATGATGGTTAAAATATTAGGTTTGATGCCAGTACCGATATTAATAATTCATATTGATTGTTTAAACTCTCCCAAAACCCAACAACTCATATATCTGTAAACTCTAGACTCTAGAGATACGTGGAATGTTTAAATTATGACATTCCTTAATGGAGATGTCAATTTTGGTCAGCTCTTCATACCACTACTGTGAAAATAGATGCAAATGGTGGTATTATTAGACAAAATAACACATAAAAAGATATTAATTAATTCTACATCTTAATCTGTCTGAAGTTCACTCCATCATCACTCCATCCACTCACTTTGCCAGCGTGAGGAGTCCCACATTGTTCTCAGGATTGGACCGCAGCTTGAACCTACAGATAGTATTCACTGCATCCTGCTGGGCCTGGAGCCGAGTGGGGACGTAGTCACCATTCCGCATGTATTCACTGTTGTCCACACTGGGGGCGCCAAGGGGAAAGGGAGGATTAGTCACTACAAACAGTGTATATATGGATGGAAGAAGGGAAGTCTTACATGTACTGTACCTGTAAAATAAGTTCTATTTAAGTGTGCAAGGTGTTTAAGTTCTGCTATGCTGTTGTCGTGTAAAAATTTGATAACTCCTTGTACCTTTTTTAATATGAAAAATACTGATCCATCCAACATTGCACAGAACACTTTGGAATGATCATTGTCACAGCAGTGGTTAAGAAGGTTTAATTCCTGTACCTTACACCAAGTACTTTGTGTGA
>JAXIVD010003840.1:40000-41683 GCA_036785275.1 Cancer borealis
ATCGTGTTCTGTTTGTAGCTGCGCGTTTGTTTCCTTGCATAGAGCTGCTTCCTTCACATCAACACTCATCTTCTATGTTCTTACAAACTTTCACTTTCACTTTCACTCTTAGAGACTTAGATATATAGTCAACAATTTTCAAAGTCCAGCCTCTTAATTGGTGAGCCTTTAATGAGCGTCTATTGCTACGTGATGAAGTCAGTCGTAACATCAGTGTGAGATGCGTTATACTTGCTCGCCCTCAAGCACATAGGTTAGGTTAGGTTAGGTTAGGTTAGGTTCTTACGTGATGAACACAGTCGTAACATCAGTGTGAGATGCGTTATACTTGCTCACCCTCAAGCACGTAGGCATGGATCTATACCAGAACACTATCTTATCTTATGTGCCACTGAACCACGTTTTGGATTTCTTCACTTTCCGAATGTTGGTATTTCGAAGAGAAAATAATGTTGTTACATCCTGTTTATTGCTACTGAAATGCGAAGAACTTTGTATATTTGACGTCTCAGCTTATTTTGGAAATTACTGTATAAATTAGATTCATTGAAAATACAATAATATTTTAAGTATACAAGTCTGCGGAGCAACACTCCCTCATTTTTGTATGAGATGGCTGAATATTATTGTTGTTGATATATGATAGTTTATTACATTAACGTTTCCCAATGACAATTAATCCAACCAAATTAATGTAGTAATCAAATAATACTTCTTCATCCTCTCCTTCCTCCCCAGCCAATTCTTCTTCCTTGCTTATTTCATCCTGCTCCTCACATACTGTACACGATCAACGGAACAACATCGCATCAGGATCTGCATTATAGAACGTTGTCAAGGATCGCTATTACTTCATTCCACGGTTAGCTGCAATTCCCTTTATAACGAAGCCAAGTACTTACATTCCTCCGCCACCTTGATGACTTATCTTTGCAGTCGATGATTATTGGCAGTGTTTGTATTCCTGCACCGCACTGCATCCACGGTGTTAGGCAAGGAGGAAATAACACAACAAGTATGCAGTGTTGACGAGGGTTAGGCAAGTGCGTAGCAGTTACATGTAACAACACCACTAACGGAACAAGTCAAATGAAAATAAATGAAGTAAAAGTCTGAGCAACAGGAACAACGTAAAACACACACACACACACACACACACACACACACACACACACACACACACACACACACACACACACACACACACACACACACACACACACACACACACACACACACACACACACACACACACACACACACACACACACACACACACACACACACACACACACACACACTGTAGCAGGGTTGCCAGGGCTGACTGTGACTTCACTACCCGCGATGTGCCCAAAAATTTATGCACTTCACCATCAAAGAAAACTATTGTGACATAAACACACACAAACAAACACACACACACACACACACACACACACACACACACACACACACACACACACACACACACACACACACACACACACACACACACACACACACACGAATGATCCCTCTCTGTAACCTGACCATGGCTCCCACGTTGGCGTCAATTGTGGCGTGTTTCTGCTCATTAGGACTGCATGATACATATATATATATATATATATATATATATATATATATATATATATATATATATATATATATATATATACATATGTATATATATATATACATATG
>JAXIVD010003841.1:0-2500 GCA_036785275.1 Cancer borealis
GTGCTATAGCCTTCCACAACAGCCTAGTGCCATAGCCTTCTACAACAGCCTAGTGCTATAGCCTTCTACAACAGCCTAGTGCCATAGCCTTCTACAACAGACTAGTTTTATAGCTTTCTACAACAGCCTAGTGCCATAGCCTTCTACAACAGCCTAATGCTATAGCGTCCTATAACAGCCTAGTGCCATAGCCTTCTACAACAGCCTAGTGCCATAGCCTTCTACAACAGCCTAGTGCCATAGACTTCTACAACAACCTAATGCCATAGCCTTCTACAACAGCCTAGTGCCATAGCCTTCTACAACAGCCTAGTTCCATAGCCTTCTACAACAGCCTAGTGCCATAGCCTTTTACAACAGCCTAATGCCATAGCCTTCTACAACAGCCTAGTGCCATAGCCTTCTATAACAGCCTAGTTCCATAGCCTTCTACAACAGTCTAATGCCATAGCCTTCTAAAACAGCCTAGTGCCATAGCCTTCTACAACAGTCTAATGCCATAGCCTTCTACAACAGCCTAGTGCCATAGCCATCTACAACAGCATAGTGTTATAGCCTTCTACACCAGCCTAGTGCCATAGCCTTCTACAACAGCCTAGTGCCATAGCCTTCTACAACAGCCTAGTGCCATTGCCTTCAACAAACAGCCTAATGCTATAGCCTTCTACAACAGCCTAGTGCCATAGCCTTCTACAACAGCCTAGTGCCATAGCCTTCTACAACAGCCTAGTGCCATAGCCTTCTAGAAGAGCCTAGTGCCATAGCCTTCTACAACAGCCTAGTGCCATAGCCTTCTACAACAGCCTAGTGCCATAGCCTTCTACAACAACCTAATGCTATAGCCTTCTACAACAGCCTAGTACCATAGCCTTCTACAACATTCCAGTGCCATAGCCTTATACAACAGCCTAGTGCCATAGCCTTCTAGAACAGCCTAGTGCCATAGCCTTCTACAACAGCCTAGTGCCATAGCCTTCTACAACAGCCTAGTACCATAGCCTTCTACAATAGCCTAGTCCTATAGCCTTCTACAACAGCCTAGTGCCATAGACTTCTACAACAGCCTAATGCCATAGCCTTCTACAACAGCCTAATGCTATAGCCTTCTAAAACAGCCTAGTCCCATAGCCTTCTACAACATCCTAGTGCCATAGTAATATTTATATGTATAAATCACAAAAAAAATCTGAATCTAAATATAATAATAATAATAATAATAATAATAATAATAATAATAATAAACGGTTTACTTTTATTTTTTACTTTATAGTTGCAGCCGGTTAGGCAGAAAATCCACAGACAAATTTACACAAAGTCAAATTTTACACAAGTATCCCATGAATTTCCCCCCCCATTTTCTATGCTACTCGGGGTGACATCCACCCCTAGGCTACCGTGAGGTGCCGACAACCGCTTAACAGCGGCCGATCAGTGATAAGGGTCACTGCCGTATATTTTTATTTATGGGAGATTTGTTTTCTCCCCCCTGAAAGCGGGTCACAAACCCCGTCTGAGATCAGGTACCTCATTACTGTTTGGTGAACAGGGACCACACACTTATAAGAGACTTAGTCCATATGTCTCCTACCCGGCGCGGGGATCGAGCCCGCGTGTGTGCGTTTGCGTGTGCGTGGGAGTGTATGGTGTGTGTGTGTGTGTGTGTGTGTGTGTGTGTGTGTGTGTGTGTGTGTGTGTGTGTGTGTGTGTGTGTGCACGCGCGTGCGTGTGTATATATGCGTGTGGATGTGTATGTGTGGGTGCGTGTGCATGTGTGTGTGTGTGTGTGTGTGTGTGTGTGTGTGTGTGTATGTGTGTGTGTGTGTGTGTGTGTGTGTGTGTGTGTGTGTGTGTGTGCGTGCGTGTGAGTGTGCGCATATGTGTGTGTGTGTGTGTGTGTGTGTGTGTGTGTGTGTGTGTGTGTGTGTGTGTGTGTGTGTGTGTGTGTGTGTGTGTGTGTGTGTGTGTGTGTGTTGTGTGCGTATGTCTGCGTGTGCGTGTGTGTGTGTGTGTATGTGTGTGTGTGTGTGTGTGTGTGTGTGTGTGTGTGTGTGTGTGTGTGTGTGTGTGTGTGTGTGTGTGTGTGTGTTGTGTGTGTGCGTATGTCTGCGTGTGCATGTGTGTATGTGTGTGTGTGTGTGTGTGTGTGTGTGTGTGTGTGTGTTGTGTGTGTGTGTGTGTGTGTGTGTGTGTGTGTGTGTGTGTGTGTGTGTGTGTGTGTGTGTGTGTGTGTGTGTGTGTGTGTGTGTGTGTTGTGTGTGTGTGTGTGTGTGTGTGTGTGTGTGTGTGTGTGTGTGTGTGTATGCGTATGTCTGCGTGTGCATGTGTGTATGTGTGTGTGTGTGTGTGTGTGTGTGTGTGTGTGTGTGTGTGTGTGTGTGTGTGTGTGTGTGTGTGTGTATGTGTGTGTGTGTGTGTGTGTGTGTGTGTGTGTGTGTTGTGTGTGTGTGTGTGTGTGTGTGTGTGTGTGTGTGTGTGTGTGTGTGTGTGTGTGAATGACCTG
>JAXIVD010003841.1:10000-41653 GCA_036785275.1 Cancer borealis
TTACTCATTTCAAAGAAGAAATAGTGACGTTGCATCTGCTAAAGAAATTTTCATTTTATGTTTCAAGGTAAGTGTATACAGTAGATGGACTCCAATCAAGACTAAGTTCTTCTCTGTGACAGAAGGTGAACATTTTGAAAAAATAAGAAATGTATTGTTTGAATATAGACTCCAATACAAAGTAAGTCCTTCTCTGCGACAGAAGGTGAACACATTTATACACAATAAGAAATGTATGTTTTGTATATAACTTCCAATACAGAGTAAATCCTTATCAATGAGAGAAGGTGAACACATTCATACGTAAAAAGAAATGAATTTTTTATTATATAAACTATACAGAGAAAGTCCTGCTCTATAACAGAAAATAAATTGCGCGAATGTAATTCCTCACTAGCAAAAATATCGTACTTGAGTTAATAGCAGAGGTCACCAACACTGGATTGAAATGGTGAGCATTGGCCTTGGAAAACTGCGTTCATGATCACGAACATAATTAAAAGGCTGTAGATAGCCCATGTGTCACCTTGATGGGGACATGATAGGCAACCAACCAACCAACCAACAGGCAGTAAGGTAAATAGAGGTGCGTATTATTTTTTTAACATATTTTTTTATTTTTCCCGAAATGAAAATTTCTATTGCAGATTGATGTGTCTGGTCAGAGTTGTTCTCTGCTACTGGTAACCCAGTACAACCAGCCGCATGGTCGTACTGTCGGCGACTAAATCGGCCCCACCACTGGAATACCAGTGAGGAGGGTGTGATTGACATCCAGATAGATTAAAAGAAGACTATACAAAGGCCAGATGAACTCGCCGTGATGAGTAAATGGCCATCCAATTCCAGCTATGGGTAAAATAGCGGGTTAGCAGGGAATTACTCCCTCAGAATCTATATGTTTTTGCCCTTTGCTAGAAGTCAACTAAGCACCAGATGTACCTAGTTGGGATCGGACTTGCAACCCTTCCTCGCAAACGCAATCCTCACTACGAAAAGTATCCCATTCGAGTTAACCTTATTTTGCTTCATCGTAAGCGTCACCAACACCGGAATGCATTGCTGAGCCTCGACCCGGAAAAACTTCTTTCATGATCATGGTGTTTCATGTGCTAGATAAGTATTTAAAAATAACTAAAAGATTAAGAAATGTGTGTATAATGTACCTGCCGCCAAACTAAATCTGAAATTACCAACGAACCCCATTGACAGGCTCTAGATAACCCAAGTGTCACCTACATGGGGACAAAATACACAATCAACCAACTAATCAACCAACAGGCAGCAAGATAAGTAAAAATACGTTTTATTATTTTAGATATAATGTTTTGTTTATCCCGAAATTTTTTTTTTCCTTCATTTGCATGTTTATGTCTCTGATCTGAATTGTTCTCTGTTTATGGTACCATGTAACCATGTACAACTAGTCGCATGGTCGGGCTGTCGGCGACTAAACCAGCTCTTCCACTAGAATACAAGAGAGGAGGATGTGTTGGACATCAATGTTTTACTCATTTCAAAGAAGAAATAATGACGTTGCATCTGCTAAAGAAATTTTCATTGTATGTTTCAAGGTAAGTGTATACAGTAGATGGACTCCAATCAAGATTGAGTTCTTCTCTGTGACAGAAGGTGAACATTTTGAAAAAATAAGAAATGTATTGTTTGAATATAGACTCCAATACAAAGTAAGTCCTTCTCTGCGACAGAAGGTGAACACATTTATACACAATAAGAAATGTATTTTTTGTATATAACTTCCAATACAGAGTAAGTCCTTCTCAATGAGAGAAGGTGAACACATTCATACATAACAAGAAATGAATTTTTTATTATATAAACTATACAGAGTAAGTCCTGCTCTATAACAGAAAATAAATTGCGAGAATGTAATTTCTCACCAGCAAAAATATCGCACTCAATTTAATCGCAGAGGTCACCAACACTGGATTGAAATGGTGAGCATTGGCCTTTGAAAACTGCGTTCATAATCACAAACATAATTAAAGGGCTCTAGATAGCCCATGTGTCACCTTGATGGGAAATTGATAGGCAACCAACCAACAGGCAGTAAGGTAAATAGAGGTGCGTATTATTTTTTTTTACATATATTTTTTTATTTTTCCCGGAATAAAAATTTCCATTGCAGATTTATGTGTCTGGTCATAATTGTTCTCTACTACTGGTACCATGTAACCCAGAACAACCAGCCGCATGGTCGTACTGTCAGCGACTAAATCGGCCCCACCACTGGAATACCAGTGAGGAGGGTGTGATTGACATCCAGATGGATTAAAATAAGACTATACAAAGGGCAGATGAACTCACCGTGATGAGTAAATGGCCATCCAATTCCAGCTATGGGTAAAATAGCGGGTTAGCAGGGAATTACTCCCTCAGAATCTCTATGTTTTTGCCCTTTGCTAGAAGTCAACTAAGCACCAGATGTACCTAGTTGGGATTGGACTTGCAACCCTTCCTCGCAAACGCAATCCTCACTAAGAAAATTATCCCATTCGAGTTAACCTTATTTTGCTTCATCGTAAGCGTCAACAACACCGGAGTGCATTGCTGAGCCTCGACCCGGAAAAAACTTCTTTCATGATCATGGTGTTTCATGTGCTAGATAAGTATTTAAAAATAGCTAAAAGATTAAGAAATGTGTGTATAATGTACCTGCCGCCAAACTAACTCTGAAATTACTAACGAACACCATTGACAGGCTCTAGATAACCCAAATGTCACCTACATGGGGACAAAATACACAATCAACCAACTAGTCAACCAACAGCAGACAAGATAAGTAAAAATACGTTTTATTATTTTAGATATAATGTTTTGTTTATCCTGAAAATTTTTTTTTCCTTCATTTGCATGTTTATGTTTCTGATCTGAATTGTTCTCTGTTTATGGTACCATGTAACCATGTATAACTAGTCGCATGGTCGGGCTGTCGGCGACTAAACCAGCTCTTCCACTAGAATTCAAGAGAGGAGGGTGTGTTGGATATCAATGTTTTACTCATTTCAAAGAAGAAATAGTGACGTTGCATCTGCTAAAGAAATTTTCATTGTATGTTTCAAGGTAAGTGTATACAGTAGATGGACTTCAATCAAGATTAAGTTCTTCTCTGTGACAGAAGGTGAACATTTTGAAAAAATAAGAAATGTATTGTTTGAATATAGACTCCAATACAAGGTAAGTCCTTCTCTGCGACAGAAGGTGAACACAATTATACACAATAAGAAATGTATGTTTTGTATATAACTTCCAATACAGAGTAAGTCCTTCTCAATGAGTGAAGGTGAACACATTCATACATAACAAGAAATGAATTTTTTATTATATAAACTATACAGAGTAAGTCCTGCTCTATAACAGAAAATAAATTGCGAGAATGTAATTCCTCACTAGCAAAAATATCGCACTCAAGTTAATCGCAGAGGTCACCAACACTGGATTGAAATGGTGAGCATTGGCCTTTGAAAACTGCGTTCATGATCACGAACATAATTAAAGAGCTGTAGATAGCCCATGTGTCATCTTGATGGGGAATTGATAGGCAACCAACCAACAGGCAGTAAGGTAAATAGAGGTGCGTATTATTTTTTTTACATATATTTTTTTATTTTTTTCCCGAAATAAAAATTTCCATTGCAGATTTATGTGTCTGGTCACAATTGTTCTCTGCTACTGGTACCATGTAACCCAGTACAACCAGCCGCATGGTCGTACTGTCGGCGACTAAATCGGCCCCACCACTGGAATACCAGTGAGGAGGGTGTGATTGACATCCAGATGGATTAAAATAAGACTATACAAAGGGCAGATGAACTCACGGTGATGAGTAAATGGTCATCCAATTCCAACTATGGGTAAAATAGCGGGTTAGCAGGGAATTACTCTCTCAGAATCTCTATGTTTTTGCCCTTTGCTAGAAGTCAACTAAGCACCAGATGTACCTAGTTGGGATTGGACTTGCAACCCTTCCTCGCAAACGCAATCCTCCACTACGAAAAGTATCCCATTCGAGTTAACCTTAATTTGCTTCATCGTAAGCGTCATCAACACCGGAGTGCATTGCTGAGCCTCAACCCGGGAAAACTATTTTCATGATCATGGTGTTTCATGTGCTAGATAAGTATTTAAAAATAGCTAAAAGATTAAGAAATGTGTGTACAATGTACCTGCCGCCAAACTAACTCTGAAATTACCAACGAACACCATTGACAGGCTCTAGATAACCCAAGTGTCACCTACATGGGGACAAAATACACAATCAACCAACTAATTAACCAACAGGCAGACAGATAAGTAATAATACGTTTAATTATTTTAGATATAATGTTTTGTTTATCCCGAAAAATTTTTTCCTTCATTTGCATGTTTATGTCTCTGATCTGAATTGTTCTCTGTTTATGGTACCATGTAACCATGTACAACTAGTCGCATGGTCGGGCAGTCGGCGACTGAAGCAGCTCTTCCACTAGAATACAAGAGAGGAGGGTCTGTTGGACATCAATGTTTTACTCATTTCAAAGAAGAAATAGTGACGTTGCATCTGCTAAAGAAATTTTCATTGTATGTTTCAAGGTAAGTGTAAACAGTAGATGGACTCCAATCAAGATTAAATTCTTCTCTGTGACAGAAGGTGAACATTTGGAAAAAATAAGAAATGTATTGTTTGAATATAGACTCCAATACAAAGTAAGTCCTTCTCTGCGACAGAAGGTGAACACATTTATACATAATAAGAAATGTATGTTTTGTAAATAATTTCCAATACAGAGTAAGTCCTTGTCAATGAAAGAAGGTGAACACATTCATACATAACAAGAAATGAATTTTTTTTATTATATAAACTATACAGAGTAAGTCCTGCTCTATAACAGAAAATAAATTGCGAGAATGTAATTCCTGACTAGCAAAAATATCGCACTAGAGTTAATCGCAGAGGTCACTAACACTGGATTGAAATGGTGAGCATTGGCCTTGGAAAACTGCGTTCATGATCACAAACATAATTAAAGAGCTGTAGATAGCCCATGTGTCACCTTGATGGGGACATGATAGGCAACCAACCAACCAACCAACAGGCAGTAAGGTAAATAGAGGTGCGTATTATTTTTTTTAACATATTTTTTTATTTTTCCCGAAATAAAAATTTCCATTGCAGATTGATGTGTCTGGTCAGAGTTGTTCTCTGCTACTGATACCATGTAACCCAGTACAACCAGCCGCATGGTCGTACTGTCAGCGACTAAATCGGTCCCACCACTGGAATACCAGTGAGGAGGGTGTGATTGACATCCAGATAGATTAAAATAAGACTATACAAAGGCCAGATGAACTCACCGTGATGAGTAAATGGCCATCCATATCCAGCTATGGATAAAATAGCGGGTTAGCAGGGAATTACTCCCTCAGAATCTCTATGTTTTTGCCCTTTGCTAGAAGTCAACTAAGCACCAGATGTACCTAGTTGGGATTGGACTTGCAACCCTTCCTCGCAAACGCAATCCTCCACTACGAAAAGTATCCCATTCGAGTTAACCTTATTTTGCTTCATCGTAAGCGTCACCAACACCAGAGTGCATTGCTGAGCCTCGACCCGGAAAAACTACTTTCATGATCATGGTGTTTCATGTGCTAGATAAGTATTTAAAAATAGCTAAATGATTAAGAAATGTGTGTATAATGTACCTGCCGCGAAACTAACTCTGTAATTACCAATGAACACCATTGACAGGCTCTAGATAACCCAAATGTCACCTACATGGGGACAAAATACACAATCAACCAACTAATCAACCAACAGGCAGCAAGATAAGTAAAAATACGTTTTATTATTTTAGATATAATGTTTTGTTTATCCTGAAACATTTTTTTTCCTTCATTTGCATGTTTATGTCGCTGATCTGAATTGTTCTCTGTTTATTTTACCATGTAGCCATGTACAACTAGTCACATGGTCGGGCTGTCGGCGACTAAACCAGCTCTTCCACTAGAATACAAGAGAGGAGGGTGTGTTGGACATCAATGTTTTACTCATTTCAAAGAAGAAATAGTGACGTTGCATCAGCTAAAGAAATTTTCATTGTATGTTTCAACGTAAGTGTATACAGTAGATGGACTCCAATCAAGATTAAGTTCTTCTCTGTGACAGAAGGTGAACATTTTGAAAAAATAAGAAATGTATTGTTTGAATATAGACTCCAATACAAAGTAAGTCCTTCTCTGCGACAGAAGGTGAACACATTTATACACAATAAGAAATGTATGTTTTGTATATAACTTCCAATACAGAGTAAGTCCTTCTGAATGAGAGAAGGTGAACACATTCATACATAACAAGAAATTAATTTTTTATTATATAAATTATACAGAGTAAGTCCTGCTCTATAACAGAAAATAAATTGCGAGAATGTAGTTTCTCACTAGCAAAAATATCGCACTCAAGTTAATCGCAGAGGTCACCAACACTGGATTGAAATGGTGAGCATTGGCCTTTGAAAACTGCGTTCATAATCACAAACATAATTAAAGGGCTCTAGATAGCTCATGTGTCACCTTGATGGGGAATTAATAGTCAACCAACCAACAGGCAGTAAGGTAAATAGAGGTGCGTAATATTTTTTTTACATATATTTTTTTTATTTTTCCCGAAATAAAAATTTCCATTGCAGATTTATGTGTCTGGTCAGAATTGTTCTCTGCTACTGGTACCATGTAACCCAGTACAACCAGCCGCATGGTCGTACTGTCGGCGACTAAATCGGCTCCACCACTGGAATACCAGTGAGGAGGGTGTGATTGACATCCAGATGGATTAAAATAAGACTATACAAAGGGCAGATGAACTCAGGGTGATGAGTAAATGGGCATCCAATTCCAGCTATGGGTAAAATAGCGGGTTAGCAGGGAATTACTCCCTCAGAATCTCTATGTTTTTGCCCTTTGCTAGAAGTCAACTAAGCACCAGATGTACCTAGTTGGGATTGGACTTGCAACCCTTCCTCGCAAACGCGATTCTCACTACGAAAATTATCCCATTCGAGTTAACCTTATTTTGCTTCATCGTAAGCGTCACCAACACCGGAGTGCATTGCTGAGCCTCAACCCGGAAAAACTTTTTTCATGATCATAGTGTTTCATGTGCTAGATAAGTATTTAAAAATAGCTAAAAGATTAAGAAATGTGAGTATAATGTACCTGCCGCCAAACTAACTCTGAAATTACCAACGAACACCATTGACAGGCTCTAGATAACCCAAATGTCACCTACATGGGGACAAAATACGCAATCAACCAACTAGTCAACCAACAGGCAGACAAGATAAGTAAAAATACGTTTTATTATTTAAGATATAATGTTTTGTTTATCCCGAAAATTTTTTTTTCCTTCATTTGCATGTTTATGTTTCTGATCTGAATTGTTCTCTGTTTATGGTACCATGTAACCATGTATAACTAGTCGCTTGGTCGGGCTGTCGGCGACTAAACCAGCTCTTCCACTAGAATACAAGAGAGGAGGGTGTGTTGGATATCAATGTTTTAATAATTTCAAAGAAGAAATAGTGACGTTGCATCTGCTAAAGAAATTTTCATTGTATGTTTCAAGGTAAGTTTATACAGTAGATGGACTCCAATCAAGATTAAGTTCTTCTCTGTGACAGAAGGTGAATATTTTGAAAAAATAAGAAATGTATTGTTTGGATATAGACTCCAATACAAAGTAAGTCCTTCTCTGCGACAGAAGGTGAACACATTTATACACAATAAGAAATGTATGTTTTGTATATAACTTCCAATACAGAGTAAGTCCTTCTCAATGAAAGAAGGTGAACACATTCATACATAAAAAGAAATGAATTTTTTTATTATATAAATTATACAGAGCAAGTCCTGCTCCATAACAGAAAATAAATTGCGAGAATGTAATTCCTGACTAGCAAAAATATCGCACTAGAGTTAATCGCAGAGGTCACCAACACTGGATTGAAATGGTGAGCATTGGCCTTGGAAAACTGCGTTCATGATCACTAACATAATTAAAGAGCTGTAGATAGCCCATGTGTCAGCTTGATGTGTTGCCTTGATAGGCAACCAACCAACCAACCAACAGGCAGTAAGGTAAATAGAGGTGCGTATTATTTTTTTAACATATTTTTTTATTTTTCCCGAAATAAAAATTTCCATTGCAGATTGATGTGTCTGGTCAGAGTTGTTCTCTGCTATGGTACCATGTAACCCAGTACAACCAGCCGCATGGTCGTACTGTCAGCGACTAAATCGGTCCCACCACTGGAATACCAGTGAGGAGGGTGTGATTGACATCCAGATAGATTAAAATAAGACTATACAAAGGCCAGATGAACTCACCGTGATGAGTAAATGGCCATCCAATTCCAGCTATGGGTAAAATAGCGGGTTAGCAGGGAATTACTCCCTCAGAATCTCTATGCTTTTGCCCTTTGCTAGAAGTCAACTAAGCACCAGATGTACCTAGTTGGGATTGGACTTGCAACCCTTCCTCGCAAACGCGATCCTCACTACGAAAATTGTCCCATTCGAGTTAACCTTATTTTGCTTCATCGTAAGCGTCACCAACACCGGAGTGCATTGCTGAGCCTCGACCCGGAAAGACTACTTTCATGATCATGGTGTTTCATGTGCTAGATAAGTATTTAAAAATAGCTAAAAGATTAAGAAATGTGTGTATAATGTACCTGCCGCCAAACTAACTCTGAAACTACCAACGAACACCATTGACAGGCTCTAGATAACCCTAATGTCACCTACATGGGGACAAAATACACAATCAACCAACTAGTCAACCAACAGACAGCAAGATAAGTAAAAATACGTTTTATTATTTTAGATATAATGTTTTGTTTATCCCGAAATTTTTTTTTTCCTTCATTTGCATGTTTTTGTCTCTGATCTGAATTGTTCTCTGTTTATGGTACCATGTAATCCTGTACAACTAGTCGTATGGTCGGGCTGTTGGCGACTAAACCAGCTCTTCCACTAGAATACAAGAGAGGAGGGTCTGTTGGACATCAATGTTTTACTCATTTCAAAGAAGAAATAGTGACGTTGCATCTGCTAAAAAAAATTTCATTGTATGTTTCAAGGTAAGTGTATACAGTAGATGGACTCCAATCAAGATTAAGTTCTTCTCTGTGACAGAAGGTGAACATTTAAAAAAAATAAGAAATGTATTGTTTGAATATAGGCTCCAATACAAAGTAAGTCCTTCTCTGCGACAGAAGGTGAACACATTTATACACAATAAGATATGTATGTTTTGTATATAACTTCCAATACAGAGTAAGTCCTTCTCAATGAAAGAAGGTGAACACATTTATACATAACAAGAAATACATTTTTTTTATTATATAAACTATACAGAGTAAGTCCTGCTCTATAACAGAAAATAAATTGCGAGAATGTAACTCCTGAATAGCAAAAATATCGCACTCAAGTTAATCGCAGAGGTCACCAACACTGGATTGAAATGGTGAGCATTGGCCTTGGAAAACTGCGTTCATGATCACGAACATAATTAAAGAGCTGTAGATAGCCCATGTGTCACCTTGATAGGGACATGATAGGCAACCAACCAACCAACCAACAGGCAGTAAGGTAAATAGAGGTGCGTATTATTTTTTTAATATATTTTTTTATTTTTCCCGAAATAAAAATTTCCATTGCAGATTGATGTGTCTGGTCAGAGTTGTTCTCTGCTACTGGTACCATATAACCCAGTACAACCAGCCGCATGGTCGTACTGTCAGCGACTAAATCGGTCCCACCACTGGAATACCAGTGAGGAGGGTGTGATTGACATCCAAATAGATTAAAATAAGACTATACAAAGGCCAGATGAACTCACCGTGATGAGTAAATGGCCATCCAATTCCAGCTATGGGTAAAATAGCGGGTTAGCAGGGAATTACTCCCTCAGAATCTCTATGTTTTTGCCCTTTGCTAGAAGTCAACTAAGCACCAGATGTACCTAGTTGGGATTGGACTTGCAACCCTACCTCGCAAACGCAATCCTCCACTACGAAAAGTATCCCATTCGAGTTAACCTTATTTTGCTTCATCGTAAGCGTCACCAACACCGGAGTGCATTGCTGAGCCTCGACCCGGAAAAACTACTTTCATGATCATAGTGTTTCATGTGCTAGATAAGTATTTAAAAATAGCTAAAAGATTAAGAAATGTGTGTATAATGTACCTGCCGCCTAACTAACTCTGAAATTACCAACGAACACCATTGACAGGCTCTAGATAACCCAAGTATCACCTACATGGGGACAAAATACACAATCAACCAACTAATCAACCAACAGGCAGCAAGATAAGTAAAAATACGTTTTATTATTTTAGATATAATGTTTTGTTTATACAGAAACATTTTTTTTCCTTCATTTGCATGTTTATGTCTCTGATCTGAATTGTTCTCTGTTTATGGTACCATGTAACCATGTACAACTAGTCGCATGGTCGGGCTGTCGGCGACTAAACCAGCTCTTCCACTAGAATACAAGAGAGGAGGGTGTGTTGGACATCAATGTTTTACTCATTTCAAAGAAGAAATAGTGACGTTGCATATGCTAAAGAAATTTTCATTGTATGTTTCAAGTTAAGTGTATACAGTAGATGGACTCCAATCAAGATTAAGTTCTTCTCTGTGACAGAAGGTGAACATTTTGGAAAAATAAGAAATGTATTGTTTGAATATAGACTCCAATACAAAGTAAGTCCTTCTCTGCGACAGAAGGTGAACACATTTATACACAATAAGAAATGTATGTTTTGTATATAACTTCCAATACAGAGTAAGTTCTTCTCAATTAGAGAAGGTGAACACATTCATACATAACAAGAAATGAATTTTTATTATATAAACTATACAGAGTAAGTCCTACTCTATAACAGAAAGTAAATTGCGAGAATGTAATTCCTCACTAGCAAAAATATCGCAGTAGAGATATTCGCAGAGGTCACCAACACTGGATTGAAATGGTGAGCATTGGCCTTGGAAAACTGCGTTCATGATCACGAACATAATTAAAGGGCTGTAGATAGCCCATGTGTCACCTTGATGGGGACATGATAGGCAACCAACCAACAAACCAACAGGCAGTAAGGTAAATAGAGGTGCGTATTAATTTTTTTTAACATTTTTTTATTTTTCCCGAAATAAAAATTTCCATTGCAGATTCATGTGTCTGGTTAGAGTTGTTCTCTGCTACTGGTACCATGTAACCCAGTACAACCAGCCGCATGGTCGTACTGTCGGCGACTAAATCGGCCCCAACATTGGAATACCAGTGAGGAGGGTGTGATTGACATCCAGATAGATTAAAATAAGACTATACAGAGGCCAGATGAGCTCACCGTGATGAGTAAATGGCCATCCAATTCCAGCTATGGGTAAAATAGCGGGTAAGCAGGGAATTACTCCCTCAGAATCTTTATGTTTTTGCCCTTTGCTAGAAGTCAACTAAGCACCAGATGTTCCTAGTTGGGATTGGACTTGCAACCCTTCCTCGCAAACGCAATCCTCACTACGAAAAGTATCCCATTCGAGTTAACCTTATTTTGCTTCATCGTAAGCGTCACCAACACCGGAATGCATTGCTGAGCCTCGACCCGGAAAAACTACTTTCGTGATCATGGTGTTTCATGTGCTAGATAAGTATTTAAAAATAACTAAAAGATTAAGAAATGTGTGTATAATGTACCTGCCGCCAAACTAACTCTGAAATTACCAACGAACACCATTGACAGGCTCTAGATAACCCAAGTGTCACCTACATGGGGATAAAATACACAATCAACCAACTAATCAACCAACAGGCAGCAAGATAAGTAAGAATACGTTTTATTATTTTAGATATAATGTTTTGTTTATCCCGAAAAAATGTTTTTCCTTCATTTGCATGTTTATGTCTCTGATCTGAATTGTTCTCTGTTAATGGTACCATGTAACCATGTACAACTAGTCGCATGGTCGGGCTGTCGGCGACTAAACCAGCTCTTCCACTAGAATACAAGAGAGGAGGGTGTGTTGGACATCAATGTTTTACTCATTTCAAAGAGGAAATAGTGACGTTGCATCTGCTAAAGAAATTTTCATTGTATATTTCAAGGTATGTGTATACAGTAGATGGACTCCAATCAAGATTAAGTTCTTCTCTGTGACAGAAGGTGAACATTTTGAAAAAATAAGAAATTTGTTGTTTGAATATAGACTCCAATACAAAGTAAGTCCTTCTCTGCGACAGAAGGTGAACACATTTATACACAATAAGAAATGTATGTTTTGTATATAACTTCCAATACAGAGTAAGTCCTTCTCAATGAGAGAAGGTGAACACATTCATACATAACAAGAAATGAATTTTTTATTATATAAACTATACAGAGTAAGTCCTGCTCTATAACAGAAAATAAATTGCGAGAAGGTAATTTCTCATTAGCAAAAATATCGCACTCAAGTTAATCGCAGAGGTCACCAACACTGGATTGAAATGGTGAGCATTGGCCTTTGAAAACTGCGTTCATAATCACAAACATAATTAAAGGGCTCTAGATAGCCCATGTGTCACCTTGATGGGGAATTGATAGGCAACCAACCAACAGGCAGTAAGGTAAATAGAGGTGCGTATTATTTTTTTTACATATATTTTTTTATTTTTCCCGAAATAAAAATTTCCATTGCAGATTTATGTGTCTGGTCAGAATTGTTCTCTGCTACTGGTACCATGTAACCCAGTACAACCAGCCGCATGGTCGTACTGTCGGCGACTAAATCAGCCCCACCACTGGAATACCAGTGAGGAGGGTGTGATTGACATCCAGATGGATTAAAATAAGACTATACAAAGGGCAGATGAACTCAGGGTGATGAGTAAATGGGCATCCAATTCCAGCTATGGGTAAAATAGCGGGTTAGCAGGGAATTACTCCCTCAGAATCTCTATGTTTTTGCCCTTTGCTAGAAGTCAACTAAGCACCAGATGTACCTAATTGGGATTGGACTTGCAACCCTTCCTCGCAAACGCTATCCTAACTACGAAAATTATCCCATTCGAGTTAACCTTATTTTGCTTCATCGTAAGCGTCACCAACACCGGAGTGCAATGCTGAGCCTCGACCCGGAAAAACTTCTTTCATGATCATGGTGTTTCATGTGCTAGATAAGTATTTAAAAATAGCTAAAAGATTAAGAAATGTGTGTATAATGTACCTGCCGCCAAACTAACTCTGAAATTACCAACGAACACCATAGACAGGCTCTAGATAACCCAAATGTCACCTACATAGAGACAAAATACACAATCAACCAACTAATCAACCAATAGGCAGACAAGATAAGTAAAAATACGTTTTATTATTTTAGATATAATGTTTTGTTTATCCCGAAAATTTTTTTTTCCTTCATTTGCATGTTTATGTCTCTGATCTGAATTGTTCTCTTTTTATGGTACCATGTAACCATGTACAACTAGTCGCATGGTCGGGCTGTCGGCGACTAAACCAGCTCTTCCACTAGAATACAAGAGAGGAGGGTGTGTTGGATATCAATGTTTTACTCATTTCAAAGAAGAAATAGTGACGTTGCATCTGCTAAAGAAATTTTCATTGTATGTTTCAAGGTAAGTGTATACATTAGATGGACTCCAATCAAGATTAAGTTCTTCTCTGTGACAGAAGCTGAATATTTTGAAAAAATAAGAAATGTATTGTTTGAATATAGACTCCAATACAAAGTAAGTCCTTCTCTGCGACATAAGGTGAACACATTTATACACAATAAGAAATGTATGTTTTGTATATAACTTCCAATACAGAGTAAGTCCTTCTCAATGAAAGAAGGTGAACACATACATAACAAGAAATGAATTTTTTAAATTATATAAACTATACAGAGTAAGTCCTGCTCTATAACAGAAAATAAATTGCGAGAATGTAATTCCTGACTAGCAAAAATATCGCACTAGAGTTAATCGCAGAGGTCACCAACATTGAATTGAAATGGTGAGCATTGGCCTTGGAAAACTGCGTTCATGATCACGAACATAATTAAAGAGCTGTAGATAGCCCATGTGTCACCTTGATGGGGACATGATAGGCAACCAACCAACCAACCAACAGGCAGTAAGGTAAATAGAGGTGCGTATTATTTTTTTAACATTTTTTTTTTTTTTTTCCCGAAACAAAAATTTCCATTGCAGATTGATGTGTCTGGTCAGAGTTGTTCTCTGCTATTGGTACCATGTAACCCAGTACAACCAGCCGCATGGTCGTACTGTCAGCGACTAAATCGGTCCCACCACTGGAATACCAGTGAGGAGGGTGTGATTGACATCCAGATAGATTAAATTAAGACTATACAAAGGCCATATGAACTCACCGTGATGAGTAAATGGCCATCCAATTCCAGCTATGGGTAAAATAGCGGGTTAGCAGGGAATTACTCCCTCAGAATCTCTATGTTTTTGCCCTTTGCTAGAAGTCAATTAAGCACCAGATGTACCTAGTTGGGATTGGACTTGCAACCCTTCCTCGCAAACGCAATCCTCCACTACGAAAAGTATCCCATTCGAGTTAACCTTATTTTGTTTGATCGTAAGCTTCACCAACACCGGAGTGCATTGCTGAGCCTCGACCCGGAAAAACTACTTTCATGATCATGGTGTTTCATGTGCTAGATAAGTATTTAAAAATAGCTAAAAGATTAAGAAATGTGTGTATAATGTACCTGCCGCCTAACTAACTCTGAAACTACCAACGAACACCATTGACAGGCTCTAGATAACCCAAGTGTCACCTACATGGGGACAAAATACACACTCAACCAACTAGTCAACCAACAGACAGCAAGATAAGTAAAAATACGTTTTATTATTTTAGATATAATGTTTTGTTTATCCCGAAAAATTTTTTTTCCTTCATTTGCATGCTTATGTCTCTGATCTGAATATTTCTCTGTTTATGGTACCATGTAACCATGTACAACTAGTCGCATGGTCGGGCTGTCGGCGACTAAACCAGCTCTTCCACTAGTATACAAGAGAGGAGGGTCTGTTGGACATCAATGTTTTACTCATTTCAAAGAAGAAATAGTGACGTTGCATCTGCTAAAAAAAATTTCATTGTATGTTTCAAGGTAAGTGTATACAGTAGATGGACTCCAATCAAGATTAAGTTCTTCTCTGTGACAGAAGGTGAACATTTTGAAAAAAATAAAAAATGTATTGTTTGAATATAGACTCAAATACAAAGTAAGTCCTTCTCTGCGACAGAAGGTGAACACATTTATACACAATAAGAAATGGATGTTTTGTATATAACTTCCAATACAGAGTAAGTCCTTCTCAATGAAAGAAGGTGAACACATTCATACATAACAAGAAATGAATTTTTTATTATATAAACTATACAGAGTAAGTCCTGCTCTATAACAGAAAATAAATTGCGAGAATGTAATTCCTCACTAGCAAAAATATCGCACTCAAGTTAATCGCAGAGGTCACCAACACTGGATTGAAATGGTGAGCATTGGCCTTTGAAAACTGCGTTCATAATCACAAACATAATTAAAGGGCTCTAGATAGCCCATGTGTCGCCTTGATGGGGAGTTGATAGGCAACCAACCAACAGGCAGTAAGGTAAATAGAGGTGCGTATTATTTTTTTTACATATATATATATATTTTTTTCCCGAAATAAAAATTTCCATTGCAGATTTATGTGTCTGGTCAGAATTGTTCTCTGCTACTGGTACCATGTAACCCAGTACAACCAGCCGCATGGTCGTACTGTCGGCGACTAAATCGACCCCACCACTGGAATACCAGTGAGGAGGGTGTGATTGACATCCAGATGGATTAAAATAAGACTATACAAAGGGCAGATGAACTCACGGTGATGAGTAAATGGCCATCCAATTCCAGCTATGGGTAAAATAGCGGGTTAGCAGGGAATTACTCCCTCAGAATCTCTATGTTTTTGCCCTTTGCTAGAAGTCAACTAAGCACCAGATGTACCTAGTTGGGATTGGACTTGCAACCCTTCCTCGCAAACGCAATCCTCCACTACGAAAAGTATCCCATTCGAGTTAACCTTATTTTGCTTCATCGTAAGTTTCACCAACACCGGAGTGCATTGCTGAGCCTCGACCCGGAAAGACTACTTTCATGATCATGGTGTTTCATGTGCTAGATAAGTATTTAAAAATAGCTAAAAGATTAAGAAATGTGTGTATAATGTACCTGCCGCCAAACTAACTCTGAAATTACCAACGAACACCATTGACAGGCTCTAGATAACCCAAGTGTCACCTACATGGGGACAAAATACACAATCAACCAACTAATTAACCAACAGGCAGACAGATAAGTAATAATACGTTTAATTATTTTAGATATAATGTTTTGTTTATCCCGAAAAAATTTTTTTCCTTCATTTGCATGTTTATGTCTCTGATCTGAATTGTTCTCTGTTTATGGTACCATGTAACCATGTACAACTAGTCGCATGGTCGGGCTGTCGGCGACTGAAGCAGCTCTTTCACTAGAATACAAGAGAGGAGGGTCTGTTGGACATCAATGTTTTACTCATTTCAAAGAAGAAATAGTGACGTTGCATCTGCTAAAGAAATTTTCATTCTGTGTTTCAAGGTAAGTGTATACAGTAGATGGACTCCAATCAAGATTAAGTTCTTCTCTGTGACAGAAGGTGAACATTTGGAAAAAATAAGAAATGTATTGTTTGAATATAGACTCCAATACAAAGTAAGTCCTTCTCTGCGACAGAAGGTGAACACATTTATACATAATAAGAAATGTATGTTTTGTAAATAATTTCCAATACAGAGTAAGTCCTTGTCAATGAAAGAAGGTGAACACATTCATACATAACAAGAAATGAATTTTTTTTATTATATAAACTATACAGAGTAAGTCCTGCTCTATAACAGAAAATAAATTGCGAGAATGTAATTCCTGACTAGCAAAAATATCGCACTAGAGTTAATCGCAGAGGTCACCAACACTGGATTGAAATGGTGAGCATTGGCCTTGGAAAACTGCGTTCATGATCACAAACATAATTAAAGAGCTGTAGATAGCCCATGTGTCACCTTGATGGGGACATGATAGGCAACCAACCAACCAACCATCAGGCAGTAAGGTAAATAGAGGTGCGTATTATTTTTTTAACATATTTTTTTATTTTTCCCGAAATAAAAATTTCCATTGCAGATTGATGTGTCTGGTCAGAGTTGTTCTCTGCTACTGATACCATGTAACCCAGTACAACCAGCCGCATGGTCGTACTGTCAGCGACTAAATCGGTCCCACCACTGGAATACCAGTGAGGAGGGTGTGATTGACATCCAGATAGATTAAAATAAGACTATACAAAGGCCAGATGAACTCACCGTGATGAGTAAATGGCCATCCAATTCCAGCTATGGATAAAATAGCGGGTTAGCAGGGAATTACTCCCTCAGAATCTCTATGTTTTTGCCCTTTGCTAGAAGTCAACTAAGCACCAGATGTACCTAGTTGGGATTGGACTTGCAACCCTTCCTCGCAAACGCAATCCTCCACTACGAAAAGTATCCCATTCGAGTTAACCTTATTTTGCTTCATCGTAAGCGTCACCAACACCAGAGTGCATTGCTGAGCCTCGACCCGGAAAAACTACTTTCATGATCATGGTGTTTCATGTGCTAGATAAGTATTTAAAAATAGCTAAATGATTAAGAAATGTGTGTATAATGTACCTGCCGCCAAACTAACTCTGTAATTACCAATGAACACCATTGACAGGCTCTAGATAACCCAAATGTCACCTACATGGGAACAAAATACACAATCAACCAACTAATCAACCAATAGGCAGCAAGATAAGTAAAAATACGTTTTATTATTTAAGATATAATGTTTCGTTTATCCCGAAACATATTTTTTCCTTCATTTGCATGTTTATATCTCTGATCAAAATTGTTCTCTGTTTATTTTACCATGTAGCCATGTAGCTCTAGATAGCCCATGTGTCACCTTGATGGGGAATTGATAGGCAACCATCCAACAGGCAGTAAGGTAAATAGAGGTGCGTATTATTTTTTTTACATATATTTTTTTTTTTTTCCCGAAATAAAAATTTCCATTTCAGATTTATGTGTCTGGTCAGAATTTTTCTCTGCTACTGGTACCATGTAACCCAGTACAACCAGCCGCATGGTCGTACTGTCAGCGACTAAATCGGCCCCAGCACTGGAATACCAGTGAGGAGGGTGTGATTGACATCCAGATGGATTAAAATAAGACTATAGGCAGATGAACTCAGGGTGATGAGTAAATGGGCACAAAATACACAATCAACCAACTAGTCAACCAACAGGCAGACAAGATAAGTAAAAATACGTTTTATTACTTTAGATATAATGTTTTGTTTATCCCGAAAAATTTTTTTTCCTTCATTTGCATGTTTATGTCTCTGATCTGAATTGTTCTCTGTTTATGGTACCATGTAACCATGTACAACTAGTCGCATGGTCGGGCTGTCGGCGACTAAACCAGCTCTTCCACTAGAATACAAGAGAGGAGGGTGTGTTGGATATCAATGTTTTACTCATTTCAGAGAAGAAATAGTGACGTTGCATCTGCTAAAGAAATTTTCATTGTATGTTTCAAGGTAAGTGTATACAGTAGATGGACTCCAATCAAGATTAAGTTCTTCTCTGTGACAGAAGGTGAATATTTTGAAAAAATAAGAAATGTATTGTTTGGATATAGACTCCAATACAAAGTAAGTCCTTCTCTGCGACAGAAGGTGAACACATTTATACACAATAAGAAATGTATGTTTTGTATATAACTTCCAATACAGAGTAAGTCCTTCTCAATGAAAGAAGGTGAACACATTCATACATAACAAGAAATGAATTTTTTTTATTATATAAATTATACAGAGCAAGTCCTGCTCTATAACAGAAAATAAATTGCGAGAATGTAATTCCTGACTAGCAAAAATATCGCACTAGAGTTAATCGCAGAGGTCACCAACACTGGTTTGAAATGGTGAGCATTGGCCTTGGAAAACTGCGTTCATGATCACGAACATAATTAAAGAGCTGTAGATAGCCCATGTGTCACCTTGATAGGGACATGATAGGCAACCAACCAACCAACCAACAGGCAGTAAGGTAAATAGAGGTGCGTATTATTTTTTTAACATATTTTTTTTTTTTTCCGAAATAAAAATTTCCATTGCAGATTGATGTGTCTGGTCAGAGTTGTTCTCTGCTACTGGTACCATGTAACCCAGTACAACCAGCCGCATGGTCGTACTGTCAGCGACTAAATCGGTCCCACCACTGGAATACCAGTGAGGAGGGTGTAATTGACATCCAGATAGATTAAAATAAAACTATACAAAGGCCAGATGAACTCACCGTGATGAGTAAATAGCCATCCAATTCCAGCTATGGGTAAAATAGCGGGTTAGCAGGGAATTACTCCCTCAGAATCTCTATGTTTTTGCCCTTTGCTAGAAGTCAACTAAGCACCAGATGTACCTAGTTGGGATTGGACTTGCAATCCTTCCTCGCAAACGCAATCCTCACTACGAAAATTATCCCATACGAGTTAACCTTATTTTGCTTCATCGTAAGCGTCACCAACACCGGAATGCATTGCTGAGCCTAGACCCGGAAAAACTACTTTCATGATCATAGTGTTTCATGTGCTAGATAAGTATTTAAAAATAGCTAAAAGATTAAGAAATGTGTGTATAATGTACCTGCTGCCAAACTAACTCTGTAATTACCAACGAACACCATTGACAGGCTCTAGATAACCCAAGTGTCACCTACATGGGGACAAAATACACAATCAACCCACTAATCAACCAACAGGCAGCAAGATAAGTAAAAATACGTTTTATTATTTTAGATATAATGTTTTGTTTATCCCGAAACATTTTTTTTCCTTCATTTGCATGTTTATGTCTCTGATCTGAATTGTTCTCTGTTTATGGTACCATGTAACCATGTACGACTAGTCGCATGGTCGGGCTGTCGGCGACTAAACCAGCTCTTCCACTAGAATACAAGAGAGGAGGGTGTGTTGGATATCAATGTTTTACTCATTTCAAAGAAGAAATAGTGACGTTGCATATGCTAAAGAAATTTTCATTGTATGTTTCAAGGTAAGTGTATACAGTAGATGGACTCCAATCGAGATTAAGTTCTTCTCTGTGACAGAAGGTGAACGTTTTAAAAAAATAAGAAATGTATTGTTTGAATATAGACTCAAATACAAAGTAAGTCCTTCTCTGCGACAGAAGGTGAACACATTTATACACAATAAGAAATGTATGTTTTGTATATAACTTCCAATACAGAGTAAGTTCTTCTCAATGAGAGAAGGTGAACACATTCATACATAACAAGAAATGAATTTTTTATTATATAAACTATATAGAGTAAGTCCTGCTCTATAACGGAAAATAAATTGCGAGAAAGTAATTCCTCACAAACAAAAATATCGCACTAGAGTTAATCACAGAGGTCACCAACATTGGTTTTAAATTGTGAGCAATGGCCTTGGAAAACTGCGTTCATGATCACGAATATAATTAAAGAGCTGTAGATAGCCCATGTGTCACCTTGATGGGGAATTGATAGGCAACCAACCAACAGGCAGTAAGGTAAATAGATGTGCGTATTATTTTTTTTACATATATTATTTAATTTTTCCCGAAATAAGAATTTCCTTTGCAGATTTATGTGTCTGGTCAGAATTGTTCTCTGCTACTGGTACCATGTAACCCAGTACAACCAGCCGCATGGTCGTACTGTCGGCGACTAAATCGGCTCCACCACTGGAATACCAGTGAGAAGGGTGTGATTGACATCCAGATGGATTAAAATAAGACTCTACATAGGGCAGATGAACTCACGGTGATGAGTAAATGGGCATCCAATTCCAGCTATGGGTAAAATAGCGGGTTAGCAGGGAATTACTCCCACAGAATCTCTATGTTTTTGCCCTTTGCTAGAAGTCAACTAAGCACCAGATGTAGCTAGTTGGGATTGGACTTGCAACCCTTCCTCGCAAACGCAATCCTCACTACGAAAATTATCCCATTCGAGTTAACCTTATTTTGCTTCATCGTAAGCGTCCCCAACACCGGAGTGCATTGCTGAGCCTCGACCCGGAAAAACTTCTTTCATGATCATGGTGTTTCATGTGCTAGATAAGTATTTAAAAATAGCTAAAAGATTAAGAAATGTGTGTATAATGTACCTGCCGCCAAACTAACTCTGAAATTACCAACGAACACCATTGACAGGCTCTAGATAACCCAAATGTCACCTACATGGGGACAAAATACATAATCAACCAACTAGTCAACCAACAGGCAGCAAGATAAGTAAAAATACGTTTTATTATTTTAGATATAATGTTTTGTTTACCCCGAAAAAAAAAAATTCCTTAATTTGCATGTATATGTCTCTGATCTGAATTGTTCTCTGTTTATGGTACCATGTAACCATGTACAACTAGTCGCAGGGTCGGGCTGTCGGCGACTAAACCAGCTCTTCCACTAGAATACAAGAGAGGAGGGTGTGTTGGACATCAATGTTTTACTCATTTCAAAGAAGAAATAGTGACGTTGCATATGCTAAAGAAATTTTCATTGTATGTTTCAAGGTAAGTGTATACAGTAGATAGACTCCAATCAAGATTAAGTTCTTCTCTGTGACAGAAGGTGAACATTTTGAAAAAAAAAAAAATGTATTGTTTGAATATAGACTCCAATACAAAGTAAGTCCTTCTCTGCGACAGAAGGTGAACACATTTATACACAATAAGAAATGTATGTTTTGTATATAACTTCCAATACAGAGTAAGTCCTTCTCAATGAAAGAAGGTGAACACATTCATACATAACAAGAAATGAATTTTTTAAATTATATAAACTATACAGAGTAAGTCCTGCTCTATAACAGAAAATAAATTGCGAGAATGTAATTCCTGACTAGCAAAAATATCGCACTAGAGTTAATCGCAGAAGTCACCAACACTGAATTGAAATGGTAAGCATTGGCCTTGGAAAACTGCGTTCATGATCACGAACATAATTAAAGAGCTGTAGATAGCCCATGTGTCACCTTGATGGGGACATGATAGGCAACTAACCAACCAACAGGCAGTAAGGTAAAGAGAGGTGCGTATTATTTTTTTTAACATATTTTTTTATTTTTCCCGAAATAAAAATTTCCATTGCAGATTGATGTGTCTGGTCAGAGTTGTTCTCTGCTACTGGTACCATGTAACCCAGTACAACCAGCCGCATAGTCGTACTGTCAGCGACTAAATCGGTCCCACCACTGGAATACCAGTGAGGAGGGTGTGTTTGACATCCAGATAGATTAAAATAAGACTATACAAAGGCCAGATGAACTCACCGTGATGAGTAAATGGCCATCCAATTCCAGCTATGGGTAAAATAGCGGGTTAGCAGGGAATTACTCCCTCAGAATCTATATGTTTTTGCCCTTTGCTAGAAGTCAACTAAGCACCAGATGTACCTAGTTGGGATTGGACTTGCAACCCTTCCTCGCAAACGCAATCCTCCACAACGAAAAGTATCCCATTCGAGTTAACCTTATTTTGCTTCATCGTAAGCTTCACCAACACCGGAGTGCATTGCTGAGCCTCGACCCGGAAAAACTACTTTCATGATCATGGTGTTTCATGTGCTAGATAAGTATTTAAAAATAGCTAAAAGATTAAGAAATTTGTGTATAATGTACCTGCCGCCAAACTAACTCTGAAATTACCAACGAACACCATTGACAGGCTCTAGATAACCCTAATGTCACCTACATGGGGACAAAATACACAATCAACCAACTAGTCAACCAACAGACAGCAAGATAAGTAAAAATACGTTTTATTATTTTAGATACAATGTTTTGTTTATCCTGAAAAAAAAAATTTCCTTCATTTGTATGTTTATGTCTCTGACCTGAATTGTTCTCTCTTTATGGTACCATGTAACCATGTACAACTAGTCGCATGGTCGGGCTGTCGGCGACTAAACCAGCTCATCCACTAGAATACAAGAGAGGAGGGTGTGTTGGACATCAATGTTTTACTCATTTCAAAGAAGAAATAGTGACGCTGCATCTGCTAAAGAAATTTTCATTGTATGTTTCAAGATAAGTGTATACAGTAGATGGACTCCAATCAAGATTAAGTTCTTCTCTGTGACAGAAGGTGAACATTTTGAAGAAAAAAAAAAAAATGTATTGTTTGAATATAGACTCAAATACAAAGTAAGTCCTTCTCTGCGACAGAAGGTGAACACATTTATACACAATAAGAAATGTATGTTTTGTATATAACTTCCAATACAGAGTAAGTCCTTCTCAATGAAAGAAGGTGAACACATTCATACATAACAAGAAATTAATTTTTTTTATTATAAAAACTATACAGAGTAGGTCCTGCTCTATAACAGAAAATAAATTGCGAGAAAGTGATTCCTCACTAGCAAAAATATCGCACTAGAGTTAATCGCAGAGGTCACCAACACTGGATTGAAATGGTGAGCATTCTCCTTGGAAAACTGCGTTCATGATCACGAACATAATTAAAGAGCTGTAGATAGCCCATGTGTCACCTTGATGGGGACATGATAGGCAACCAACCAACCAACCAACAGGCAGTAAGGTAAATAGAGGTGCGTATTATTTTTTTAAAATATTTTTTTATTTTTCCCGAAATAAAAATTTCCATTGCAGATTGATGTGTCTGGTCAGAGTTGTTCTCTGCTACTGGTACCATGTAACCCAGTACAACCAGCCGCATGGTCTTACTGTCAGCGACTAAATCGGTCCCACCACTGGAATACCAGTGAGGAGGGTGTGATTGACATCCAGATAGATTAAAATAAGACTATACAAAGGCCAGATGAACTCACCGTGATGAGTAAATGGCCATCCAATTCCAGCTATGGCTAAAATAGCGGGTTAGCATGGAATTACTCCCTCAGAATCTCTATGTTTTTGCCCTTTGCTAGAAGTCAACTAAGCACCAGATGTACCTAGTTGGGATTGGACTTGCAACCCTTCCTCGCAAACGCAATCCTCACCACGAAAATTATCCCATTCGAGTTAACCTTATTTTGCTTTATCGTAAGCGTCACCAACACCGGAGTGCATTGCTGAGCCTCGACCCGGAAAAACTACTTTCATGATCATGGTGTTTCATGTGCTAGATAAGTATTTGAAAATAGCTAAAAGATTAAGAAATGTGTGTATAATGTACCTGCCGCCAAATTAACTCTGTAATTACCAACGAACACCATTGACAGGCTCTAGATAACCCAAGTGTCACCTACATGGGGACAAAATACACAATCAACCAACTAACCAACCAACAGGCAGCAAGATAAGTAAAAATACGTTTTATTATTTTAGATATAATGTTTTGTTTATCCCGAAACATTTTTTTTCCTTCATTTGCATGTTTATGTCTCTGATCTGAATTGTTTTCTGTTTATGGTGCCATGTAACCATGTACAACTAGTCGCATGGTCGGGCTGTCGGCGACTAAACCAGCTCTTCAACTAGAATACAAGAGAGGAGGGTCTGTTGGACATCAATGTTTTACTCATTTCAAAGAAGAAATAGTGTCGCTGCATCTGCTAAAGAAATTTTCATTGTATGTTTCAAGGTAAGTGTTTACAGTAGATGGACTCCAATCAAGATTAAGTTCTTCTCTGTGACAGAAGGTGAACATTTTGAAGAAAAAAAAAAATGTATTGTTTGAATATAGACTTAAATACAAAGTAAGTCCTTCTCTGCGACAGAAGGTGAACACATTTATACACAATAAGAAATGGATGTTTTGTATATAACTTCCAATACAGAGTAAGTCCTTCTCAATGAAAGAAGGTGAACACATTCATACATAGCAAGAAATGAATTTTTTATTATATAAACTATACAGAGTAAGTCCTGCTCTATAACAGAAAATAAATTGCGAGAATGTAATTCCTCACTAGCAAAAATATCGCACTCAAGTTAATCGCAGAGGTCACCAACACTGGATTGAAATGGTGAGCATTGGCCTTTGAAAACTGCGTTCATAATCACAAACATAATTAAAGGGCTCTAGATAGCCCATGTGTCACCTTGATGGGGAATTGATAGGCAACCAACCAACAGGCAGTAAGGTAAATAGAGGTGCGTATTATTTTTTTTACATATATTTTTTTTATTTTTCCCGAAATAAAAATTTCCATTGCAGATTTATGTGTCTGGTCAATATTGTTCTCTGCTACTGGTACCATGTAACCCAGTACAACCAGCTGCATGGTCGTACTGTCGGCGACTAAATCGACCCCACCACTGGAATACCAGTGAGGAGGGTGTGATTGATATCCAGATGGATTAAAATAAGACTATACAAAGGGCAGATGAACTCACGGTGATGAGTAAATGGCCATTCAATTCCAGCTATGGGTAAAATAGCGGGTTAGCAGGGAATTACTCCCTCAGAATCTCTATGTTTTTGCCCTTTGCTAGAAGTCAACTAAGCACCAGATGTACCTAGTTGGGATTGGACTTGCAACCCTTCCTCGCAAACGCAATCCTCCACTACGAAAAGTATCCCATTCGAGTTAACCTTATTTTGCTTCATCGTAAGTTTCACCAACACCGGAGTGCATTGCTGAGCCTCGAACCGGAAAGACTACTTTCATGATCATGGTGTTTCATGTGCTAGATAAGTATTCAAAAATAGCTAAAAGATTAAGAAATGTGTGCACAATGTACCTGCCGCCAAACTAACTCTGTAATTACCAACGAACACCATTGACAGGCTCTAGATAACCCAAGTGTCACCTACATGGGGACAAAATACACAATCAACCAACTAATCAACCAACAGGCAGCAAGATAAGTAAAAATACGTTTTATTATTTTAGATATAATGTTTTGTTTATCGAGAAACATTTTTTTTCCTTCATTTGCATGTTTATGTCTCTGATCTGAATTGTTCTCTGTTTATGGTACCATGTAACCATGTACAACTAGTCGCATGGTCGGGCTGTCGGCGACTAAACCAGCTCTTCCACTAAAATACAAGAGAGGAGGGTGTGTTGGACATCAATGTTTTACTCATTTCAAATAAGAAATAGTGACGTTGCATCTGCTAAAGAAAATTTAATTGTATGTTTCAAGGTAAGTGTATACAGTAGATGGACTCCAATCAAGATTAAGTTCTTCTCTGTGACAGAAGGTGAACATTTTGAAAAAAATATAAAATGTATTGTTTGATTATAGACTCCAATACAAAGTAAGTCCTTCTCTGCGACAGAAGGTGAACACATTTATACACAATAACAAATGTATGTTTTGTCTATAACTTCTAATACAGAGTAAGTCCTTATCAATGAGAGAAGGTGAACACATTCATACATAACAAGAAATGAATTTTTTATTATATAAACTATACAGAGTAAGTCCTGCTCTATAACAGTGTGATGCCTCCAATTTAATCTCAAATAGGCCTACTGAATATACCTTTTTTTGTTTTGTTTAGTCTGCCCTTAGATCCTGTATTCCCAAGGGGATACTGCATTATATAAATGTTTTTACTCATACATCATTCATACTTTCATACTATATGTTTATATTAAGGTTTATATTAGAATTGTTTCTCCAAACTTTCAAATCCTATGCAGTCAACCCCTCCCACAAGACAGTTTTCTATGGAAAGAAATTAATATCATAATCTAATCATTATTAATAGTTATTAACTTGTCAATATGCTCTCCATAGTCTAATATAATTAACCTACTTAGTTATTTTCCCACAAAACTTTGTTAAGAATGACGTAATATTGCATCATGTGAGGCGATCATGCCCCAGGGCCTGTCCCTGAGAAAAGTCGTAGACAAAAATGTTCCCCTATATAGTAATCCAGAGATCAGGTTCAATAGATATCTAAATGTCACTTATTTAGCGTAAAAATTAATTTCCTATAAACTAATAACTATTTCACGTCTCAATAATCAATTAATAATAAGATCAAAGGAGGAATATCCTCGAAACACCCCCCTTCCCCCTTCTCATCTCCCGCCTTTTTCCCAGAGAGCATCACTCGTGGCTCACCCTTCATTGTGTTCGCAGGTGAGTGACATCGCTCTCGAAATCCCTCAATATTTGTGAAATTCAATGCCTCTCGCCATTATTATATAGTCCATAATCTTCCCCAATAGTCTGACAATACATGTAAACCCCTATTGAGATCTATTATAAGTGGATAATATCAATTTCCTTCTCTTAAAGAAGGACAACGTGGTTTCAAAACCGCATGGTCCCCTATTCCCTACAAAATATTTCATGGTGTACAATATATATTTTTCACGGTAATTTCTATGTTATTGTGACTGTGTATTAACTTCTGAGTTAAGGAAGTGAATTATACTGACTCGTGGCTCACCCTTCATTGTATTCGCAGGGAAAGAATGCCTCCACGACAGTTACACCAATTTCTCATTTACTTTCTTTTGTTTTTGTAGTTAAATGAACGGCTAGAAAGCCGCTGCCAAATTTCCAAGTTAAGCTTTAGGAAACTATGTGTCACGTAAGACGGTCTGATAGACCCAGCCCATGTATTCAGGAATAGGAATAGCGTATTCCTACTTAGTGAGGAAGAGTTATACTATGTATGCATAAACAGAAACATTGAAATCACCTTACTTTCGGAAATCCCCTGAGAAAAGGTTCTTTAACTGTTCTCAGGCCCAGTTACAAAATTATAACATTTTTAAGGTGATATTTTTCAGGGAAGGGAGTCAAGGGTATAATGTATAATGTGTGAAGAGCTTGGTATCTCGAGGTGAGATATGTATTGCCAACTCTGTATTTATTGTCTTTTTGAGGAAGGTGAAGTTTTTCTGCCATGAGTCATTAAGTTGTCTGATACTATAAGTAAGCCGTGTTTCTAAGACTCAGTGATCAGCCTGTGATATTCAAAGTATACATTAAATAAATAACTCAAGTAAAATCTGAGAAAGTGATTCTGTGTTAATACTAACCTTCCGTTGGTGTGGTAAGGTTAAAGTGGGAAGTGCTCAACACTCTTGAAAAAGGATATGAAACAAGTCCACGAATCCATGTGCCTTATTGAAACTCAGTCCACTCTACCAAATAACTAAATCGTTAAATCAGTTCCCCTTTTCTTTTCATTGGTCACCTATATTTCCCTGGTAGTAATTATTTTCTCTTTCGAATATTTTAACTTCCCTTTAGGAAGAAATTAAATTCCCTGAGAATCCCTTAATTCTCATTAAACCTTTGGGGGTGGTGGCAGCTTTCTTTTCTTAATATTCAGGGAAATATCCAACATCAGGGACCATTAATTAATATAATTAACCAAAGTAAATATCTTTTTAATTGCCATGAGAGTTCCCCATTTGAAGTTAATTTAATGACAAGGCACCACACTGGTGGTCCTTCAACAGTGAAGTGAAAGTAAAATAAATTAATTAAATAAAGAATAGAACAACAATTAACAACAACTATAAAAAAAAAAAATAACGCCCCCGTCCCCCCCCGGGCACCACAACAGAAAATAAATTGCGCGAATGTAATTCCTCACTAGCAAAAATATCGCACTCGAGTTAATCGCAGAGTTCACCAACACTGGATTGAAATGGTGAGCATTGGCCTTGGAAAACTGCGTTCATGATCACGAACATAATTAAAGGGCTGTAGATAGCCCATGTGTCACCTTGATGGGGACATGATAGGCAACAAACCAACCAACCAACAGGCAGTAAGGTAAATAGAGGTGCGTATTATTTTTTTAACATATTTTTTTATTTTTCCCGAAATAAAAATTTATATTGCAGATTGATGTGTCTGGTCAGAGTTGTTCTCTGCTACTGGTACCATGTAACCCAGTACAACCAGCCGCATGGTCGTACTGTCAGCGACTAAATCGACCCCCCCATGCAATACCAGTGAGGAGGGTGTGATTGACATCCAGATATATTAAAATAAGACTATACAAAGGCCAGATGAACTCACCGTGATGAGTAAATGGCCATCCAATTCCAGCTATGGGTAAAATAGCGGGTTAGCAGGGAATTACTCCCTCAGAATCTCTATGTTTTTGCCCTTTGCTAGAAGTCAACTAAGCACCAGATGTACCTAGTTGGCATTGGACTTGCAACCCTTCCTCGCAAACGCAATCCTCACTACGAAAAGTATCCCATTCGAGTTAACCTTATTTTGCTTCATCGTAAGCGTCACTAACACCGGAATGCATTGCTGAGCCTCGACCCGGAAAAACTACTTTCATGATCATAGTGCTTCATGTGCAAGATAAGTATTTAAAAATAGCTAAAAGATTAAGAAATGTGTGTATAATGTACCTGCCGCCAAACTAACTCTGTAATTACCAACGAACACCATTGACAGGCTCTAGATAACCCAAGTGTCACCTACATGGGGACAAAATACACAATCAACCAACTAATCAACCAACAGGCAGCAAGATAAGTACAAATATGTTTTATTATTTTAGATATAATGTTTTGTTTATCCCGAAAAAAAATTTTTCCTTCATTTGCATGTTTATGTCTCTGATCTGAATTGTTCTCTGTTTATGGTACCATGTAACCATGTACAACTAGTCGCATGGTCGGGCTGTCGGCGACTAAACCAGCTCTTCCACTAGAATACAAGAGAGGAGGGTGTGTTGGACATCAATGATTTACTCATTTCAAAGAAGAAATAGTGACGTTGCATCTGCTAAAGAAATTTTCATTGTATGTTTCAAGGTAAGTGTATACAGTAGATGGACTCCAATCAAGATTAAGTTCTTCTCTGTGACAGAAGGTGAACATTTTGAAAGAAAAAAAAAATTGTATTGTTTGATTATAGACTCCAATACAAAGTAAGTCCTTCTCTGCGACAGAAGGTGAACACATTTATACACAATAACAAATGTATGTTTTGTATATAACTTCCAATACAGAGTAAGTCCTTATCAATAAGAGAAGGTGAACACATTCATAAATAACAAGAAATGAATTTTTTATTATATAAACTATACAGAGTAAGTCCTGCTCTATAACAGAAAATAAATTGCGCGAATGTAATTCCTCACTAGCAAAAATATCGCACTCGAGTTAATCGCAGAGGTCACCAACACTGGATTGAAATGGTGAGCATTGGCCTTGGAAAGCTGCGTTCATGATCACGAACATAATTAAAAGGCTGTAGATAGCCCATGTGTCACCTTGATGGGGACATGATAGGCAACCAACCAACCAACCAACAGGCAGTAAGGTAAACAGAGGTGCGTATTATTTTTTTAACATATTTTTTTATTTTTCCTGAAATAAAAATTTCTATTGCAGATTGATGTGTCTGGTCAGAGTTGTTCTCTGCTACTGGTACCATGTAACCCAGTACAACCAGCCGCATGGTCGTACTGTCGGCGACTAAATCGGCCCCACCACTGGAATACCAGTGAGGAGGGTGTGATTGACATCCAGATAGATTAAAACAAGACTATACAAAGGCCAGATGAACTCACCGTGATCAGTAAATGGCCATCCAATTCCAGCTATGGGTAAAATAGCGGGTTAGTAGGGAATTACTCCCTCAGAATCTCTCTGTTTTTGCCCTTTGCTAGAAGTCAACTAAGCACCAGATGTACAGTCCCCTGGAATCCCTGCGAGGCTCTCTCTAACGTTCACAATGATCGCAGGGATAGTATACCAGACTCTTTCTAACCAAAATACCGAATCAGGCGACATATGTCACCTCCTTTTTCATGGGATATGTCATTGGCTGAACGCCAGTGACCCTCCTTCATCTAATCCCCAAAGGTATCTCTCTCTCTCCTCACTCTCTCTCCTCTCCCTCTCTCCTCTCAAATCATCTCTCCTCTCATCATCTCCCCTCTCTCTCTCCTCTCTCTCTCTCTCTCTCTCTCTCTTCTCTCTCTCCCTCTCTCTCCGCCCATCCTCTCTTCTCTCTCTCTCCTTTCTCTTCCTCTCTCTCTCTTCTCTCCCTCTCTCTCTCTCTCTCTCTCTATCTCTCTCTCTCTGCCTCACTCATCTCTCCTCTCTCTCTCTTCTCTCTCTCTTCTCTCTCTCTCTCCTCTCTTATCACTTCTCTCTCTCTCTCTCTCAATAATTCTAAATTTTATTTGTATTTAAAAGGTTGAATAGAAATTAGTCTTATAAGACATCATTTAAATATACAAATAGGGTGGTGTGTGTTGTGTGGGTAGTGTGTGTGTGTGAGTGTGTGTGTGTGTGTGTGTGTGAGTGTGTGTGTGTGTGATGTTGTGTGTGTGTGTGTGTGTGTGTGTGTGTTCTGTGAGTGTGTGAGAGAGAGATGAGATAGAGTAGAGAGAGACTAGGGCGAGATGAGAGAGGGAGATGAGAGGAGAGAGACTGAGAGAGACGAGAGAGTAGAGAAGACGAGAGATGAGAGAGTCGGAGGAAGGTATAGGTGTGTAGGGTTACTCCCATGGGAATGGACTTTGTAATTAGCCAACTAGCATACACACGTACC
>JAXIVD010003842.1:0-2500 GCA_036785275.1 Cancer borealis
CTTGGTGTAGAAATGGGATCTATCAAAGCGAAATTGATAGTTGTCTATTTATTTATATATGATAGTAGTGAAATTTTGTTTTTGTGGCATCAAAGATTGCCAGTTTCGCTCCATGATTCAGAGCTGTATTTTTACGTGTATTATCTTTTTGGGAACTTTTTAATTCCTGTTATGGTCTTTCAAATGACGGTGTGAAATCAAAGATATTGTAAATTATATTGAAATTAATATAATCTTAATTTCGAGTGAGAAGACAATTCATAATAAGTAAGAAGAGTGACTGACAAAAACTCGTTACAACACCACTATTGATATCTTGAAAACGTTCTACCACAATAGTAATTGATTTTTCAGAAAAACTTAAGTGAATAATAGAGTGGTAGAATCCGTGAGTGGATTAAATATGAAAGTTAAAGATGTATATCAGACTATTAAAAAGCTATCTAATGGTCGAAGTTCCACCAATTATCGAAAGAGATGATGATCAAGATTGATCTAAGAAATTTTGTGTCAACAGTAGTAGGTTTTCCTTTACAAATCTACACTGTCTATGATATAAAATTAGCTCTTAGAAATTTTCAGAGAGATAACGCTTTTAATCCATCGAAGGTACAGCGTCAATAGTTTGGTACATAGAGTGGTCACTTTGCTTTGGGACAGACTACATGTAGGCACGATTCCAATAAGAAGGAAAGTGGATGTTGATAAGGACGAAGGCATGCTCTGAGCATGGAAGTACGGGACTCCATCAATATCATTATGATTTCCAAGGGTCAAGATCGAGATGGCATGGAAAACATTAGGAAAAGAATAATAACAAAAACAAGTAAGTAAGAGGTGGCCGAGAGTAAGTCCCAGAAGTTCGGGGACATGCCCTCGGGCACGTCTTTCTTTTTCAGGAAAAGTTCGGGCCCCGAACTCTTCCTGAAAAAGTTGCATAGAAGAAGAATTAGAGCCAATCAGCGCATGGTATTCTCCCAAAGCTCCGCCCTCTCTCTCTCTCTCTCTCTCTTTCTCTCTCTCTCTTCTCTAAGGTTAACTGCTTATCACGGAACCCCAAACTCTTGGTGTAGTGATATGTTGCATTGCATACTCGTCACGAAATTTGTGATGACAAGGTTGTAATATTATCAATTTATGGAATATATCAGTAGCTTATGATAATGTCTTTCCAATCATTGCATAATATACGCAGGAAAAAAAATTCTTGCAATGAAATGTCACAAAACGTCACAAAATTTGTATAAACAAGGATATGATGGCATCAATTACTACAATATATCTTACATCTCATGATAATGAATTGATTTATATTGCATTTTAAAGATTCTTGCCCGCCTCTCCTATACACCTATACAAGCACAGTTCCACCCAATACTGCGACTGATACAGCCGGTTTAAACAGGCCAACACAGTCCAGTTTGAGTGTTTGAACTAATCACCTGACTTGAGAATTGAAATGGACCGACATGTCTGCTTGAAAACTAATCTTCAGTTCACGTTGGTTGAAAGACAGTTTGAGCGTGTGTAAGGCGGCCTGCAGGCTTGGTGATGTTATGTGCAAGCCAACCGTCACTCAAGTAGATCTCGGACACACGTGTAAACAATGGCCACGTCAAGGGAAGACCACATATCCAAGGCATAATTCACAGGACCTTACATGGAGCACTTTTGATAATGAACAATAGAGAAATATATGGAAAGTATTATATGAACAGAAAGGCAGAAGGTATGGACATGATCCATATATGATATGAAAGAAAAAAAAAATCATATACTCTTAGCATTTCCAGATGTTAGAAATCTCAGTAAAAATATTAGATTCTTGTGAACAGAGACATTTTTTTTCTCGCTCAGGTATGAAATTATTCGATTTTGGCTTGACAACTGACCGCAATAAACTTCTTACAGGTTTCTTCATTCATACACATGTACGTTAGCCACCGCTCTCCAAACTAGATTTAGATAGAGGCATAGAGTAAGATTCTTTTCAGCATTCATTCCTTCCTTTTTTAAGATGAACGATATTTGATTATTTCATTATAGTGATTACTCAGATAGCCTTAGTTGCATAACTTGTTCTGGGAAGCAAGAAGTGTGTCTATGTCACTGTGTATGTTGCTGTCAAGCCTTTAGTTCAGTCGGACTGTTCGTTGGAAATGAGCTTATATGGGTGAGGGCTTACATACGAAAACGTCTGTCAAGCTTTGGCGCGCGCGCGCACACACACACACACACACACACACACACACACACACACACACACACACACACACACACACACACACACACACACACACACACACACACACACACACACACACACACACACACACACACACACACACACACACACACACACACACACACACACACACACACACACACACACACACACACACACACACACACACACACACACACACACACACACACACACACACACACACACACACACACACACACACACACACACACACACACACACACACACACACAC
>JAXIVD010003842.1:7500-10000 GCA_036785275.1 Cancer borealis
ACGTATATTTTACAGATGCTCTGTTCTTGCTGGAAGTTTTACTTTTTATATCCTCTAAAGGTGAAAAATTCATTGTCATAATTTCATACCTTGACCAAGCTTATTGATTGGACCTGCTGGACACACATCTACACGCACGCACACGCACACGCACACGCACACGTACACGTACACGTACACGCACACACATAAGCACACACACACACACACACACACACACACACACACACACACACACACACACACACACACACACACACACACACACACACACACACATACACACACACACACACCATGCGAAGTAAACACGGTGGGGCAACGATAGCAAATAACAGTGACAGGCGGCTTTTGTTCCCAAACTATTGGTAATAAAGTCAACTGAAAAACGTCATGTGTACACTTGTTCTGAGATTACGTGCGTGCCTCCAGCTAATGCCACAAACTTTATCACAAGCAGTAAATACTCCGCTCAATCACCGTGCACTCAAAACAATCGCGGAAAAAAATATTGAAAGGAAATTCAGATTGCGTGATAATTTACCTCCCAACCCGCGCACCCTCCCTCGTTGACACCTGAATGGACGGATGGCAGCAGGTGGCTCGATTAACAACCTGTTGTCGGTCATGCACACAATGAAATATATTCCCGAGGTGGTAGTGAGGCTCCCGCTGCAGCTTACCTCGTGACGGTTTGATTGGAAGAGAAACTGACTATTGTGAAGAAAAACTTACAAACTGGTATGACTAGAAGCAGCCTTTTGCCTCCCATTTTGTATTTTCGACAAGTCACCATAGAAGCTAAACACAGCTCCAGTAGTACATAACTAAAGTATATTTATGGTATTCTTGGTCGTTATATACTGAAGTATTTGCCGAATGGGGCCCGGGTGGCGCTCTAATACAGTGCTCGGCTCGTGACCTAAAGGTTGCGAGTTCGATCCTGGCTCACGACCGCTCAACTTAGTGAGAAGGGTAGCGCTCTCTTGTTAACCTTAGCAGAACTATATGGTCTATAGTTACATAGTTCAGGGGTTTATATGATCACCGTTTTTTTTTCTCTCTTGCAAAGATGGTTTGTATTTTCCATTATAATCAAAACCTGACAACTGTATGGTTAGTAAAATATATCTCCCATTTGCGTCCATGAAAATTGTTTCCGTTTTGAGAAATGACTGGCTGGCGAAATTACAAGGTCATGATTCCTGATTTGATAATAGTACAATACAATGAGGCCGTAAATCAAAGGAAAACCTGGTGCACTCCTGGAGCTGTAGTACCTCGATGTTTTAGTCTTTGGCAAATAAAATTCTTCTACAGCTTTGATTTGATCTAAGAGAAAATGCAGTGAGGTTTCCAATCACATAGGTAACTAAACAAAAAACCTTGAAAAGGGCGAAATTCATTGTCTATTGAACAATAGTTTCGCTTTAATGTTAAACAATCTCTTTTTATGGTCACCAGATACAGGCAGACAGAAATAGATATAAAACAGAAATACAAAAGCACAAACTGGGAGAGAAAGGTGAAATTTGCAGGATGAAATCGAGAATTTGAAGAAAAAAATCCCTATTACTTTCTCTCCGCTTCACACTTCTGACGTGGGAAGGGGAAGAGAGGGAAGGGGGAAGAAGAGATGAGTTAAAACTAGGAGTAGCAAGGGAAGTTAAAGGAGGGGAGGGATGGGAAGGTAGGAGTAGGAGTAGCATGGGACAGGGGGAGTGTAATAAGAGAGGGAAGGTGTGAGAGGATAACTCACCATGAATATGAAATAAAAAAAAGTTACTCGTAGAATGGTTTAATGCATATTGCTTTGGGCGCATCGTGTAACAAGCGTCGGTGGAACTTTTTATTAGTATGATTCTACTCTACTTTGATGTTGCATTGCTTTATTGAAGGTGTCAAGCGGGAGAACCGATTATAAGCGGTTGAATAATAGTAAAAAAAAAATTGATTGAACGATGGAAGGGAGAAATAGACCTTCGAAAGTAGGAAAAACGCAGTTTGAAATGTTTGCTACGTAAAATATGCATATATTGCATCCTTGGTAATCTTGAATAATGGGCAAGGAAAGCCTCTCGCAAGGCATATATGACTTAACTGTGTGCAAGAAAAACAAAAACAGAATAACAGGTCAATCACCAGATAAATTTCTTTCGCAAATGGACCGCAAGCAAGAAAAATTTCAGTGTAAAGCATTTTACGTGGAAATTATTTTGTTTGCAACAGTAATGCGTCGATTTGTATTCAAGTGTATTCAGGGGCGGTAAAAGTATTGGAGAAAATTTTCACCTCCTTACTCATTGTAACTTGATTAACACACGTCTGAAATTAATATATGTATATCTATCTCTATATATACATATATATATATATATATATATATATATATATATATATATATATATATATATATATATATATATATATATATATATATATATATATTTCTGTGATAAGAAATATGTTAGCTTCAGGGTTGGGTCCAAGTACAGGCGAC
>JAXIVD010003842.1:22500-25000 GCA_036785275.1 Cancer borealis
TACCTCAGTTTATCCTTCTGATCCTGATTTGGGAGGCATAGAAAACGGGGTGTGGCGATAATGAGGATGAAGAACACAGGCAAGAAAAATTAAATATCAAAAGGAATAGAATTTAAAAAAAGAAAGAATAATAGCGTTGTTTAAGGCGAAGTAGTTAAGGGAGGAAACGAAGAGCAGAACACCGATATATAAGGCCAGGTAAGGTAAGGCGTTCAGAGGGTGGTCTGGCCTTACCTATCTCACCTGGTCATTAAGCGGGTCATTATCCGGCACCTTACCGTGATCACCTGAAGGTTAATGGCTTAATACGGTTAAAACATGGCTAATCAATTTCCGGAAGAGTGCTTGCCTCCCCTTAGCGTGTCTGGGGCGTGAGGTGACCCGTGACGCTTGGCCTTCCACCCAAGTGACGGAAATGACTAAACTTGGGTTGAAGGACGAGACGAGGATGACAGGCGAGGGCAGCCCAAGAGACCCGTGCATAACATGAGACTCTGGATTTAATGTATAATATAATGTAAAAGCACCGCCACATGACTGAGTTAATGGAAAAAGTTTGGGGGAAAAATTGAAAGCCAGCTGCGATCCTTTAATGTTTTTGGAAAGAAGAAGGAAAAAAAGTTCACTTCCTGTCTGTTTGCCTCGTCAGCCATTTTTTAAAGTTGTTAGGGAAACATACGGGTTTTAACGTATTTTCCAGTGCGAACCCGGAAAGCTTAAATTAAACTGGTCATGAAATTAATTGGTGTTAATTCTGCAAATTAATTTTTCCGAGTGCGAAAACAAAAAATGTCCGCTACACTATCACGACGCTTCGCAAACTGTTGGTATGGTGCGACAGTGACGGGAGGACAGAGGCTCTACTGCGGTTTCATGGTTCGTCTTTAGCTACCCGACAGACCGTTATCTATCAGTGCATCAGACCCACACAGTGTCCTGTTCTTTTCCTCCTATTCTACATCGTGATACTCATTCCGATCCATACAAGCCGTGAGGTTAATCAATTCTATCTTTAATTGTTCTTCACCTTAACATACATTAAGAATGCACAATTTCACATTCTTCACAGTATATTCAGGTGTGTGTGTGTGTGTGTGTGTGTGTGTGTGTGTGTGTGTGTGTGTGTGTGTGTGTGTGTGTGTGTGTGAGTGTGAGTGTGAGTGTGTCTGTGTCTGTGTCTGTGTCTGTGTCTGTGTCTGTGTCTGTGTCTGTGTCTGTGTCTGTGTCTGTGTCTGTGTCTGTGTCTGTGTCTTTGCGTGTGCGTGTGCGTGTGCGTGTGCGTGTGCGTGTGTATTAACTCGCATGACCTGTAAGTAAAACATGAGGTGACCTTTATGTTGCATGAAGTGTAGTAACGTATTACAATATATAGAAATCGTTGCCAAGAAGCTTTGGATCCACTTGCGTAAAGCTACTTGTTTATGGCTGAATGATGCAGCAAAAAAAACCCAGGAGGTTGAAAACGTTTGTGCTCCGTTGTCATGCCAAAACAAAGGAAGTGCGATACTCGTGTTGGCGTATTTGCTGAACAATAACAAAGTGTCACACCCTTCATCGGGGGTAAGGAGGACGCACTCTTGATGGGGTGGCGCCTAACAGTCTCGTCTAACATGAGCTGAACCTTAACACTGATTTTTTATTCTCTTAGAAAAAAAATGTGGTTCGTGTTCGTGGTTCGTGTTCGTGTTGTCGGAGTTTGTTATGGTTACTCTGTTCTCAGGGTTGTTACCTGAGTTGTGTAATGTTTGTGTGATATTATACTAAAACATCAAGAAACGCAAACATTTGCTATTGACGGACAAAATGTTTTAAAAAAGTAAGTTGTATTTTTCTAACAAATTTTATTTGCAACATTTTGTTAAGCTCGTTTGTTCATTAATCTTCCCAACAAAATTACATTCGTTTCCTCGAATATCCAAACTAAACTGGCTAGAAGAGCAAAACGGCATCAAACTTTAATGTATATTGGCGTGATTTTGTCTAATGCAACATCGCCTTAAGTGAATCTGCCTGGTTGACTCTGATGACTGATCTGTTCGTTCGTGTTCCATTCTAAAAAAAAAAATAAAATAAAACCAACACCCATAATGCTGAACACTATATGTGTGTGTGCATGTGCGTTCTTGTGTGTGTGTATACACGTCCTAAGAAATACACAAGCTAGAGGACTCTACATGTCCTCCCTCTTTTCTCTCATATCTCTTCAAAATTTCCGAGGGAGGAGCGAGCGGCCTTGGGTGTCATCAGCAATGTTTGTACTCAACACATCACCTTATTAGGAAGTCAATGAGGATACAAAGGAGTACAAAGGAGTACAAAGGAAGAACAGACAGCAACAGTCCTACTGGACCTAACGAGGCTGTCTGTTTAGCTACACTACTACTATAATATCTACTTGATAGAGACAAAAGGACATACATAGAGGAGTCTGACTGTGTTGTTGTTGAAGAAGTCCATGAACATTGGCACACTGATTCAACAGAGGAAAAGACTAGATGCT
>JAXIVD010003842.1:27500-30000 GCA_036785275.1 Cancer borealis
CTGAAAACTAACAAGACACCCGGTCCAGACCAGTTCTCACGGTGAATACTAAAAGCATCTAAAAATTCGTTAAACCACTCTGCATTATATTCAATAAATCAATATCAACTGGCAGAGTCAATCGCGACTGGAAATTGGCGAACATCACTCCGATCTTCAAAAAAAGGTAATAAATCTCATTCCGGTGACTATCATCAATTAGTAAGCAAGTTGATGCAATCGATCTTTAGTGACAAAATTGTATATCACTTGGAAAAGAGCAACATTATCTAAAACTCACAGCTTGGTTTTAGAAACAAGAGATCTTGCCTTACAAATTTACTCGATTTTTTCAATGAGGTATATAGTTTGTACGTTAACATTACAGCAGTTGATATAATCTACTTAGACTTCCAAAAAGCGTTTGATAAAGCGCCTCACAAACATCTGTCAAGTAAAGTTAAAGCTCATGGTATAACAGAAAGACTTATTAAGTGGATAGAAGACTAGTTATCGGAACGTAAACAGCGAGTCATAATTAACGGAAAAAAGTTGGTAGGAGTTAACAGCGATATTCCTCAGAGGTCTGTATTGGGACCAATACTTTCATAGAATATACAATAATGATATTATATCACATGCAAAATTTTGAAATTCGCCGACGACACAAAAATCCCTAATAAGGTTACCTCAGAAACTCAGCGCATTAATGCAAAACGATTTGAATGTTTTAGTTGATTGGTCCAAATATATGGCAAATTAACTTTAATATAGAAAAATGTCACGTACTCCACGTTAGAAATAATAACCTCCAAATAAATTATTCAATTAATAGCATTCAACTAAAAAACGTTGTTAAAGAAAAAGAACTTGGTGTAGTAGTCTCAACTGGCCTTAAACCTGAACTTCATTGCGCCCAGGTAGTCAAAACTGCTAACTAAATAGTCAGCTTTATTGGAAGAGCTTCTAAACTCAAATCAGAGCAAACTCTTACTAACCCTGTATAACTCACTTGTGTGTTCCCACCTGGAGTACTGCGTACAGTGCTGGTCACCTTACTACCGTAAAGATATTAATACACTAGATAGAATTCAATATAGTATAACGAAAACTATTCCAAGACTACGCAATAAACCATACGACGAACGTCTTAAATAACTTAATATATTTGCTCTTACGAAATGCAGATTGAAAGGAGATCTTCTAACAGTATTCAGCATTTTCAAAGGATTCATAATTTCAAAGCCGGACGACTACTTTACTATCAACCGTTCAAGCATCACCCGTAACAATAGTTTCAAAACAATTGGCAAATGTTTTATAACTAACGAAGCCAAGTATTTTTCTTCAATCGAGTCGTAAATATATGGAATGGACTGCTCTCAAATGTTGTCAATTCGAGCACAATAAAAACTTTCAGAAATAGTCTCGACAAATATCTTGAATGTAATCCCCGGCTGACAATGTTCGCTTCAAAATAACTTAAACGTTTCTCTAGCCAGGAAGCCTCCGATCGTAGTATTGCTACCAAATTACCAGCTCGTTCACAACTACATACCACCCTCTCTACACGACACAGATAGCCTAGAGTGAATAGTCACCAACCGGGCTGAGGACAGGTAAATGCCCTGATAGTCAGTGACTATCTTCAGGATTTAAGGTACCAGGGGTCACTGTTAGAAGGGGTGACTTTATATACGGCGTCCTGTAAAGGAAATTACACTTCCAAAGTGGATTGTACGGAGCTAGGGCTTGATTGACTGCTGCCTTTCTAAAAAGCGTCAGACAGGGCTACCGCACCACCCTAAGTCTTCCTCACTGTGACACTACAATATATTATGCCAACATGTCAGCACTACTACTCATGATCTGTGACGGACTGTGGATACCCTAAGGCTTTGATAATAGGTGAGCACCTTTGGGATGTAAGATATCATGGGTCACTGCTACAGGGAGTGAAACAGTGCACAGCGTCCTGCTTAGGAAAGTGCACTACACAGTCGAATGGAATTGAGCTGGGGCCTGATTGATTGTTGTCTCCATTAAACGCCCCAGCAAGGCCGTCGCACCAGCCTTAGTTATCTACACTGTGCTCACACCTACTCTATAGACACACCACATGCTGGAGCCTTTGACAGGGTCTGGCACGCGGGGCTTGTCGAGAAGCTTCGCACCAAAGAAATCCAGGATGACTTGCTAGTGCTGCTTCAAGATTACCTCCAGGGAAGGACTCTCCAGGCGGTGATCAACGGGCAGTCATCGAGGCCTTCCCCCATTCAAGCCTCTGTTCCACAGGGTTCAGTGCTGGGCCCAATCCAATGGAACATCTACATTGACGACCTCCTCCAGCAGCTATCAACAATGGCAGCAAATGCTGATGACTGCACACTCTCCCGCTCCTACTGTCGCCTGGACAGTCAGCGAGCTATCAGTGAGCTGAACAGGCAGCTCAGACCGGTGGAAGAGTGGGGAAGAGTGTAGCAGATTAACTTTGCTCCAGAGAAGACGCAGGCGATGGTCA
>JAXIVD010003843.1:2500-12500 GCA_036785275.1 Cancer borealis
AAACACGAGGAAGAGGAGGAGGAGGAGGAGGAGGAGGAAGAGGAGGAGGAGATGATGAAGAAAGAGGAAAAAGATGACAATAAACACACACACACACACACACACACACACACACACACACACACACACACACACACACACACACACACACACACATCTTCCCGTATTATTCCACACCCATACTGAAATCTCTCCTTATTCTCCCTTATTACAGGAGGTGCGGGCGTGGGTGGAGGGCGCAGGTGCAGCTGGAGTCGTGTACTTCAGTCTGGGCAGCTTCCAGGAGGCAGCTGGAATGCCGCTGCAGTATAGAGAGCTGCTTTTAAACGCCTTTGCAAAATTACCGCAAAGAATTGTTTTGAAATATGCCGGACCGCCTTTAAAATCTCCCGCCAAATGTGCGTGCCTATGATTGGCTGCCTCAACAAGACATTTTAGGTACGTATAAGTAGTAGTTGTAGTAGTAGTAGTAGTAGTAGTAGTAGGAGTATTATTATTATTATTATTATTATTAGTAGTAGTAGTAGTAGTAGTAGTAGTAGTAATAGGAGGAGGAGGAGGAGGAGAAGACATTTTAGGTACGTATTAACAGTAGTAGTAGTAGTAGTAGTAGGAGTAGTAGGAGGAGGAGGAGGAGGAAGAGGAGGAAGAGATAGAGAGAGTGAGGTAAGAGAATGCAGGTGATAATGATTAAGACAAGGAGGAGGAAGAGGAGGAGGGGGAGGAAGAGGGTGAGAGGGGTGAGAATGTAACAGGTGAGGAGAAGGAGGAGGAGGAGGAGAGGAGGAGGAAGAGACAATGAAGAAGAGAAATAAAAACACACACACACACACACACACACACACACACACACACTACTAGAAACGAAAGAGAGAGACAAAGAGAAAAAGAAAGAAAGAGAGAGATAATCAAATACAAAAAAAGAGAAAAAATAAGGTTATGTAGAGGTGAAAAAGAGAGGTTGTAGGGGGGGGGGGGAGGTTGCAGTTGGAGTGTGTGGAGGAGGAGGAGGAGGAGGAGGGGGGGTGAAGAGGATGGGGAGAGAGGGGGAGGAGGAAGGAGGGGTATGTAGGGGGGTGTTGTAGGGTGAAGAGGGGAGGAGGGGGGAGGTAGGGTAGAGCTGACCTGCTGAGAGAGAGAGAGAGAGAGAGAGAGAGAGAGAGAGATAGTAGATAAGAGAAATAGATAACGATGCTGTTTCACTCCGACTGCCCTCCACCTGCATTGTAGCTATACAAGCGGGGCGGGCGGGGCACGGCAAACCAAGGCAAGGCGGGGCGGGGCAAGCCGGGTGCGAGGCGGGGGCACGGCAAGACAAGGCAAGGCGGGGCGGGGTGAGGCGGGGCGGGCAAGGCGGGGACACTGGTCGGAATGGGTTAAGTAAGATGAAGTAGAAATGGGTTGGAATGGTTAAGAAAGGCTAGGAATGAGGTTGGAATGGGTAGGAATGAGATTGGAATGGTTAGGAATGGGCTGGGACGGGCTAAATTGAGGTCGAAATAGGCTGGGAAGAGTAGGAATGAGTGGGAAGGAATAGGAATGGGTGGGAATGGGTAGGAATGGAATGGGTAGGAATGAAATGGGTAGGAATGGAATGGGTAGAATGAAATGGGTAGGAATGGAATGGATAGGAATGGAATGGCTAGGAAGGAGTAAGGAAGAAAAATATGCTAGGAACAGACTTAGCTTAATTTTAGACTTTTAAAATGCTTTCCGGGGCTTTCCGAGGCTTGACGGGGCTTTAAGGGGTGAAACATATAGCTAAGGGTAACACTAAGCCTTGATGGGGCTGTACGGGCTTGACGGGGCTGTACGGGGCTAAAAAAAGGGCTGGGAAGAATAAGAAAAAAATGTTTCGATAACTTACTTACAACAAATATTAACAAAAATAACTATACATATATTTTTTTGGTTAGGAAAGAGAAAAGAGAAACGGGGCATTTCGGGGCATTTTGGGGCAAGGTGAAGGGGGGGTGAATAGGGAGGGACCTTGATAGAGGCAGGGATGTAACAATGCAGTCAGAATGGGTACGTAAGGTGATCCGTCGCGATGAAGGAACCTCCGGGCGGGCGAGGTGAGGTGACGCACACACATATAGACGTACTACATATATACATACATACATACATACATACATACACATACATACGCACACGCACACACCTGAAGGATTTTTACCTGGAGTGGAAGGTCATAGAGTCTCTCTCTCTCTCTCTCTCTCTCTCTCTCTCTCTCTCTCTCTCTCTCTCTCTCTCCTCTCTCTCTCTCTCTCTCTCTCTCTCTCTCTCTCTCTCTCTCTCTCTCAAAATGCATATCGTTTTGTAAGTACGTGTGTGGGTATGTGTGTGTGTGTGTGTGTGTGTGTGTAGGTAAGAGAGAGTACTCTTATGTAAAATTACCCACGTACACACACACACACACACACACACACCCCACTCCAACCCTCTCTCCCTCCCTTACCCCCAGATCACCCCGCTATAACGATATTAATCACACACTAAATACCAAAAAACACCTCTCTCAATCACTTCAAAAATCCATTATTCCCACTTCAACCCTTCAAAAAAACGCCAATTTCCCGCCCAACCCTCACTCAAACACCTTCTCCCTCTCTCCCTCCCTCAGGTCACCCCGCTACAAGGGTCTTCATCACACACTGCGGCAAGCACAGTGCAGCCGAGGCAGTGTACCACGGCGTACCAATGCTGGGTGTACCTATAACCTTTGACCAGCCGAGGACCTGCGCAAGACTAGCTAGGCGAGGAGAGGCGATCGTAATGCAGTGGGAAGCTATGACGGTGGAAAATGTGGTGGAGGCTGTACAGACCCTTATGATGGATAGAAAGTAAGGGTAGGGTGTGTGTGTGTGTGTGTGTGTGTAAGGAGGGATATGTGTGTTTGTGTCTGTGTGTGGAAGGGGGAGGTATGTGTTTGTGTGTGTATGTGTTTGGGGGATAGGCTATGGGTGTGTTTGTGTGTGTGTGTGTGTGTGTGTGTGTATGTGTGTGTGTGTGTGTGTGTGTGTGTGTGTGTGTGTGTGTGTGTGTGTGTGTGTGTGTGAGAAAGATATATATATGTATGTATTTCCTGTGGTGATTATGTACTGGGGTGTACGAGTGGATGTGTGTGTGTGTGTTTTGGGAGTGTGTACATAAGTAAGATGTGTACGAGTGAGTATGTATGTGTTGTGGGTGACATATACACACACACACACACACACACGCACGCACACACACACACAAGCACCCCTCCCCCTTACACACACTAATTTCCCTTCCTTTCCCAGATATTCAGAACGAGTCAAGGACGTTTCCATAAGACTCAAAGATCAAAAAGAATCTGGACTTGAACGCGCTGTGTGGTGGATAGAATACATTACCAGACACGGTGACCACTACCTCAAGTAAGTACAGGGTGTGGCAGAGTGTAGCAAGATGTGGCAGGGTGTGGCAGGGTGTAGGAAGGAGGTGGCAGGGTGTAGGAGGTTGTGGGAAGAGTGTATTAGGGTGTAGGAAGATATTAGGGTGTAGGAAGGTTGTATTAGGATGGAGAGGGAGAGAGAGAGAGAGAGAGAGAGATATTTTCTAAAATAGCCTAGATTAAATAAAATGTGAAATTAGTCTGTTATTTCAGTTGCTTGATAAAGAGGAGGAGGAGGAGAAGGAAGAAGAGGAGGAGGAGGAGGAGGAGAAGGAGGAAGAGGAGGAGCTTACCGTCTTGCATAACACCAAAATAACATCATATAATCGATGTCAAAACACCTACCTAAATAAATAAATAAAATAAAATAAAAAATACCCTATATAATTCTAAATAATCTATATAAATACAATACAAATTCATCATCTTTTTTTCCCCGTCTATTCCAGGTTCTCAGGGAAGGATTTAAGCTTGGCGCAATACTTGCTACTTGACGTAATGGCAATACTTCTTACCATACTCTTGGTCACTTGTATCTTCGTCTATCTAATTGGGCGTCGTTTACTCCGGCGTCTGTGGGGCTGTGGGGGAGGGAAGACCAAATTGGATTAATAATATATCGAGTTTGTCTGTGGTAGTGCTGTCTGTGGCTGTCTGTTGGTGCTGTACTGTTTAAAATGGGAGGGAGGGATTAGCGCGGGAGTGTGTGTGTCATTTTGTTACTGTTATTGTTATTGTTGTTATATGCAATGTAGGAGGAGGAGGAGGAAGAGGAAGAGGGGAGGAGGAGGAGGTAGAGGAGGAGGAGGAGAAGGAGGAGGAGAAGGAGGATATAAAGGAAATAACAGGAATAGAATTAAGGAAACATACACACACACGTAAACACACACACACACACACACACACACACACACACATATATATAAATAAAAATACTTTTAATATATTTTTTTCTTATTGCAGGAAAAAAAATATTAAACAGGAATTTTTGAAGGAAATACAGCCATTGAAAGGAACACACAAACATATATACTCATATATATATACAATAATAGTTATATAAGTATTGAAAATGGCTGATTATTATATACAAACATCTTTATTATGTGTCTTTTTTTTTTATAGATATTAGCGTGTGTACGTGTGTGTGTGTGTGTGTGTGTGTGTGTGTGTGTGTGTGTGTGTGTGTGTGTGTGTGTGTGTGTGTCAGTAACTCAGGTTTACATAAATATTCCAGAAATAATACCGGTTATACTACTACTACTACTATTACTATTACTACTACTACTACTGCTACCACTACTACTACTACTACTACTACTACTACTACTACTACTACTCATAACAGCTTTAGTATATTATGAAACTATTACCGCTATTTCTACCTCTACTAAGCTGTTTAAATTTCCTAATATGACAATAACTATGCAATTACTACTATTACAATTACTATTATTTGTGTATTTTTTTTTGTGTGTGTATGTATGTATGTGTGTGTGTGTGTGTGTGTGTGTGTGTGTGTGTGTGTGTGTGTGGTAATGAAAAAAAAATGTGAATTGGTACAATGAAAATTCATGACTACAATAATGTCAAAAATAAATCAGGCAATACATAATGCAAAATAATTAATTGATAAATAAATAAATAAATAAAAGTGATAATTATAGACGTATTTTATTTATTAATTAATTTCCTAATGATCTTCAGAGAGAGAGAGAGAGAGTGTGTATAATTTGATCAAGAGTTTCACTTCAATCTAACTTACCATTGATCTAAATAAACATTAAATAAAACAGTTATATTATACCTACACTTGTTCATTCAATAATAATCTAAATAAACATTAAATAACACGTGCATTTACCCACTTATTCATTTAATAATAATTTGAGTGTTAAGAAGCAGCCTATCAGAGCAAGTCTTGAGAATAGAATGGAAATTAAATCTTTAAACGCATATAAACAAACCGTCTTCATTCTGTGTTCATAACGGTGCTAGTAATGTTTTAATTTACCTATATAAACAAGTGTAAGGATGCACAAAGGAAGCAGGATATGTATATGAACACTATCAAGCAACATGAACTCATCCTCAAAAGATGAGCTTGACATCTTGTATACTTGGCAGATTGCAATTTTGTGTGGTGTCGTCAGCAACCACCCACGGTTCCATTACCTGCCTGTTACGCGCTCTACACCCACAGATACACCTGACACCTTGGCCTGGCCTCCCACCAATCACAGATCTTTCCCGTCCAACGGCCACGCACGACTCCTTCCACCCAGACGTCATCAAGTGTGAGATTTGCAACAATACCACCACCTTCTGCTACTGTTGTGTGGTGTCAACAGCCACCCACGGCTCCATTTCCTGGCCCGCACTCAACACCCACCGATACACACGTCTACCCTCCTGCTGCCTGTCAGTGCCTTGGACCCGCGCGCTATCCACCAATCACAAGCCTTCCTCTCCGACCACTACGGCTCGTCTTTCACCACAATCCTCCTCACCACGCAAGCACGCATTACTTCTTCACCTCAACAAATCCTCTGCACTTCCTCAAACATGTAGCAGCTATCCTCTCCATACCTGCACTTCACTGACGGGGTCTAAGCTAGCCAATGTCCTTCCCTATAAACGACAATACAACAAACTCGTAGCTGATTTCCGCCCCACAGCCTATCCACACATTCCTGTTAGTGTATTAGCGAGGTGTTTATTCCACTTATCCCACACTGGTTATCTCTCCTATACTTTAACTATCAGGAACTCAACATTCCTCCTACTACGGCGCTATCCGCGCAGATAGAGTTAGCAGCGACGATCGCGTCGCTCTCAGGACTTTCATTCCCCGAGACACCAACCTGATAATAGTGACTGCAGTGCCGCTCCAGTGCTGGTAGTGGACAATCAGTTGTTGATAGATGGCAGACAGTTAGATGTTGTGTTTCTTAAAGTGGTAATGGATGGGCATGCACTGTGCAGTAAGGCGAGGGCGTAGGTGAACAGGACGCGGCCTTCATCTGCAGTTACCTCTGTCTCAAATGCGATAGTGTATGGTAGAAACGTGTGTGTGTATTTATTGCTATGTGTGTGTGTGTGTGTGTGTGTGTGTGTGTGTGTGTGTGTGTGTGTGTGTGTGTGTGTGTGTGTGTGTGTGTGTGTGATTGAATCCTGTGTATGTGTGCATGTGCGTGAGTTATGTTTACAATACAAATTTTGAACTGGGATCCACGCGCGCTCAATGAAACAAAACGTACCTACCCATACCATTCCTGTTATCGTGTTAGCGAAATGCTTATTCCATTTATTCCACACTGACTGTCTCTCCTATACTCTAGTTATCAGGAAATCAACACCCATTCTGCTACCCACTCAGTATACAGCGTCCACCCACTCAGATTGATGTAGGAATGACTGCGCTCAAAACTCGTTCCCATGGTAACACTGACTGCAATGCCGCTCCCGTGCTACTAATGTACAGACAGATGTTGATTGATGACAAATAGGTGGATGTTGTGTTTCTTAGAGTGGTGATGGATGGGAGTGCACCGTGCAGTGAGGTGAGGGTGTGAGATGAAGGCTAACACAGCGAGTGTTTAGTACAGACAGTGCCACCAGATGACATCACCTCCCAGACCCTAAGTGCCATCTAGGGAGCACCTGCAGGCCAGGATTTACCTATGTCAATTACATAGAGTGGCGTACTACCCCTTTCACAATATGTCAATATTGATGTATATAGATATATTTAAACACTAGATATATTTTCTTTTCTGTCATCCTTCCATTACCCGCGAAAAACTGTTATGTTACCACTTTCAATATCCCATGTGTGAGTATACAGTCACACCATTGCATTATTTCAAGATGAGTTGGTAGAATTAAATTAGATGATAAGCTGAAATAGTTTGAGAGCCACTGACTTAATCGCATCTAGAATAAACAGAAGAAAAGTGAAGTCATAAGAATCACTCTGACTTTATATTCCCTTGAAACACACCTTATTAACATCTGCGAAGAAACACACAAAGATGAAACTAAACTAAATTATTACTAATATAGAGATTGCTTGTGACATCAGCGTATTGTGCGGGAGAATCATGCCGCAATATTGGAGTACAACGCTCATGTTACTGTGATGTGATTTTGTGGGGAACTAATCAATCAACGGCTATTTTAAGTGGCCTTTTCATATCGCACCTATTCATATAGAGCAGAATTCAAGTTATTAGGCCTACTGTTAATTCATGATTTTTCTTAATGAAATTCAAACAGAATCTTCCCTTCTTTCCTTCTCTTGCAAGGTAGTATATATATATATATATATATATATATATATATATATATATATATATATATATATATATATATATATATTTATTTATTTATTTATTTATAACCTTTAAGGGTATATGTGCATTGTAATATTGTATTACTTCTAGAAAGGAAGGTCGCGGGCCGCCCTGGTCGGCAAAAACACTAGCTACTTGTCTTACTTGTCCCGCGTTAAGGTGTAGAATCACCACGGTCGACTTGGGAGTCCACCGCCCCTACACTGTGCTTCAGACGCCCTTCGGCAAGCAGTTGAATAATCGAGGGCCCTGGTTCACAAAACTTGTGGCTTGCAGGGTCTTCATACGTTGACTGACTGCCTCAATGGTGTTCTTGTAGCAGGTGCGGCCTAGGCGTGGATGGTTGTGAGTGACTATCCCTCCCCCAGTTGTGAAAAGGTTAGAGACAATCTTTTCTATGATTTTCCACGTATATTATGGCGCATCTCTCGCGTCTTCTTTGCAGTGAGTAGAGTTTTAGGGTGTTTAATCTTTGCCAGTAGTCTTGGTGTTGTGTTGTGTTCAATTTCCTTGTGAACACCCTCTGAGTCTGCCTCAGTTTCTTTATCTCACAGGTTTTGTGAGGAGACCACAGCTGGCACAGGTATTTCAATCTAGGGAGAATAAGTGACTTCCATAGTGGGATTAGATGTTGGGCTCCCTGGTGTTAAATGTTCGCAGCATCCAGCCAGTCATCTGTCTGGCTGTGCTTGTAATGTTGTCGATGTGTGCTGCAAACTGGAAGTCGTTGCTTACTTGAACGCCCACTGCTCTGTCCACACACCCTTACACTTGTACATTTGGTGTAATTTTTTATATGGACACGAGACGAGACTCACAATATTGTGTCATCTCTATGTATTTTTGTCATATGAGACCAGCATGAGCCAGTAAAGTTAAATAATGGTTATTTCATTATTGTTATTAGGTAAGCAAGGGTAAAATACAGTTTGATAGTATAGTAATGATGAAAATAAGTCCAGATTCGTGTTCAGCATGACCGAAAACATTATTATACAAATTTTCATGAAATTCGGAGGTGTGAAAATTTTCATGAAATTTCGTAGGGTACACCCTTAATTTTTTTTGGATAAATCACATATTTTGAAATAACTCGAAATCTATGGGATTTACGTAAAAAACGTATATAATGTAAGAGAAAGAGCAGAAGACGCTCGTTCCTTTGAGCTATAGTGAACTGGAATTGGAATGTATTTATAGATGTAAGAGTGTAAAGTATAATGTATACATTTATTTAACAAAATGTTCATTTTCTTCATAAATATTAGAGTTATTGGGAAAATGATGAGAGTCCTAGATAGCTTTGATAGAGCTCCACAACCTTACTTCTATACAATTTTACTGTAGGACTCATATTTACGTAGTAAAATGGGAGAACACTTTTTCAACCTCAATTCTGGTGGAGTTTACGAGCCACAAAACGGAAAATCGAAATATTATAGTAATGACCAAATTAATTCCAGATTCTTATGTATTCCACTTCTACTGTAAATATACTTGAAATTGTAACTTAAATCGGGTCAGCGCTGGTTTCCCTCCCACTTCCTGGATAGACAAAAAAAATCCAACAAAATTGAATAAAAACAATTGAGAATTTTATTCCGAACAATGGATACAATATTACAGACATCATCATCATCATCGTCATCATCATTAGATTAGATTAGAAGGGAAACACGCCCCTCTCTGCCCCCCTCCAAGTATTTATAAAAAAAAAAAAATAAATAAATAAAAAAATAAAAAAATAATATTCACACCTGGCATTCCTTGGAGAGAGAGAGAGAGAGAGAGAGAGAGAGAGAGAGAGAGAGAGAGAGAGAGAGAGAGAGAGAGAGAGAGAGAGAGAGAGAATTAAAGAAAGAGAGATAGAGAGAATTTTTACATGTACATAAGTGAAGGGGTAAAATTTTTGTACTTACAGACTCAAACCCAAAGATGGAGAGTGTTGAGTGTTGACCTTTGACCTGACCTGACCTTACCTCACCTTGAACTGACCTTACTCAATAAAAATCAATAAATTAATAATAAAAAATAAAAAAAGTGTACAGCCTTCCTTCCCTCACCTTGTATAGATAAAAAATAACCCATTAATTATATTTTTTGACAATTTTCTCCTTGACTCGCTGAAAAAATGAGACCAAATTTGATGTTTTTTGAGGCAAATTTTAACGGTTTTGAATTTTTTTTCGCGTTAAACGTCAAATTATATAAATCTTTTGAAGTG
>JAXIVD010003843.1:31700-36700 GCA_036785275.1 Cancer borealis
TAAAAAATATATTAGTGACAAAAATTCATTCAAAAAATCCCACAACATAATAAATAAATAAATAACAATAATAATAATAATAATAATAAATGACCTCAATTTGTAAATAAACAACACATTTATTCCATCATTTAGGCGTGAAACAAACAAACAAACAAACAAACACTGCCACTGCCACGCCCACCCCCACACCCCCACACCCACACTAAACAGCAATGGGCGTGGGGGCGTGGGCGTGAATGCGGGGCAGAATACGCTATGGGTTGTGTGGGGCGGGGTTGAACCTTAATTTGAAAAGTCCACCATCATCCCTCAACCTTATATATAGAGGTGAACGCCCCCCCTGCCCCCCTACCCCCCCATAGGGCAAAGTGGGGGGGGACGAGGGGAAGGGGATACTAATCACCTCATTAGGACTGACAAAATCCCCCCCTCACCCCCCTTGCTAGATCAAAATTAGGCATAGCAAGGGAGGCAGCGGGCGGGTGGGAGCGTCAATCCCTTTATTAGTGTTCAATTAATTAGTGAACAACAACCCTCATTTGGAGAACTGAAACTTACCCTCATTTTCGGATTCTTAAGTCTTTGGAAATATCGCTCCAACTGAAAGAAGGAAAGAAATGGACCAATCATTATGACCAATTGCTGTTAGGAGGGAAAAAATGAGAAAGGAAGAGATGGAGAGAAGATAGAGGGGTGGAGAGAACGAGAGGAGGAAGGGAAGACGAGAAGAGAAGGGGAAGAGAGAGAGAGGAGGGATGGATGCAGGGACGTGAGGGACTAAGGGAAGGAAAGGAAGGAAGGAAGGAAGGAGGGAGGGAGGGAGGGAGGGAGGGAGGGAAGGAAGGGTGAACTTAAATATTGGATAAGAGACGAATATTAAAACGAAAGAAATAGAGAAATAAAAATAATTAGGAAAGTTAGTAAAGAAGAAAGAAAATATAATAATAATAATTTGGAATTTTGTGAGGGCATTTTCGTAATAATAATAATAATAATAATAATAATAATAATAATAATAATAATAATAATAATAATAATAATAATGGTGGTGGTGGTGGTGGTGACAATATTCATTATATAGTGTACGTAATAACACACACACACTTTCGTACGTGTGTACGTCAAACCTCACCACCAGGTACATGTGTATGCGTGAGTATACATACGTACATGATTTCATTCTAAGGCGGAGAGGATGGCATTAGATTAAAACATACACAACCATACTCCACCTCCTATGTGTGTGTACGCGTGACTGTACGGTGAATTTACATAGTGTACGTATAATTTTCTTTATATCTTGATCCTATGGCATCGGTAGGCTTGATATCGGCTCTTTTTCAATGTTTATTAAATGTTCAGCTTCCAGCCGTTAGAAGTGCTGGTTTAGACTTAAAATTATGCCTTGTTCCTTACAGAGAGAGAGGCTCATGATGCCAGTGGAAGCTTCTTATTGTATAGCATTACACATTACAGTTCCGTTAAGGATAATGTTATGGCAGCATGTGGGTGATCTTTGTGTATATAACTTTACAGTCCCGTTAAGGATAATGTTACGGCAGCATGTGGGTGATCTTTGTGTATATAACTTTAAAAAAACAGTCCCGTTAAGGATAATGTTACGGCAGCATGTAAGTGATCTTTGTGTATATAACATTACAGTCCCGTTAAGGATAGTGTTATAGCAGCATGTGGGTGATCTCTGGCCACTCTACAATCATTATCCATAAGAAAATCAAATGAAATCACTATTTTACTGTACCTGAACTTGCAGAGATGTTGATTGGTTGATTGGAGGAAGCAATTTATAGTAAGTGTATAGTGATTATAACAGTATAGTGAGTGGACAGACAGCTAATCAAGCAACCATCACCATCATCATCACCATCATCATCATCATCATCATCACCATCGTCACCACCACCACCACTATTGTTAATTAGTGAAAGTTTTTGGCCCGCCAGGTCGAAAGAAATTAACGCACACACACACACACACACACACACACACACGGACAGAGATCCACACAGACACAAAACACATACATACATATACAATTTAAACACACAAAAAAGAATATTTCACGTACACACACACAGACAAGGAGAAAAAAAAATTGAATGGAACACATACTTCTCACACACACACACACACACACACATACATACACAAACAACAAACACATACATACAATTTATACACACACACACACACATAATACCCCACCCCCCAAAAACCCACACAGACCCCCCCAAAATCAACCCTAATGCCACGTACAAACACACACAATCCCCACAAACACCCCCACATACAAACACTCCCCCCAACCCCATCCCCTAAAAACCCCCTCTCCAACCCCCACACACAAACACCCTTTCCTCCTCCCCCCCCTAGACACCCCCAAAACCTTACGTATACTCACCTTGGTTCTGTCAATAATATGCAGGAAATAAGAGACAGGCTTCCCCGTCCAAGAGACAGAACCGATCATGGGCGTGAGCTCAGACACGTGCATGATTGTGCCTATGTCTGGGGGGGGAGAGGAGGAGGAAGAGGAGGGAGAGAAGGAAGATTTAATTAGTTAGGTTATATTTTTTCATAGTACTACAATTAATATTACGTAAAAATGAAGTCTGATATATATTGACATAAAAATTAACTTAAACAATATATATAATAAAAAAATATAATAAAAACCAATCAAAGAAAAACAAATATAAAAAAAATAAACACAAAAAACAATTAGGTTAAAAAAGTCAAAAATTCACATCTTACCACTCAAATTTCTGTCCGTAATCCGAAAATTTAACGGACAGAAGCTCTTGGACGACACAATCCTGGCACCGTCCCGTAAATCCGCAAACACTTCCTTCAACATATGATCGACGTGCGGACCGAAGGCAAAGTTGTTGACAAATACAATAGATGATGTAGTGATGCCTTCCCTGTGTTCTGTCTGCAGGAAATCACCTTTACGGAGCCTATACTCACTGTGCTTCTTGCCATACCAGCGCATCCATTTGGTGTAGAGGCGATCCATCTCCAACGCATACCTGGGAGGGGAAGAGTAGTAATAGTAGTAGTAATAATAATAGTAATGATAGTAATAGTAACAGTAATGATATGATAGTAATAATAATGGTTCTTCTCCATTACGTATCTGTAATAATAATAATGATAATGATAATGATAGTAATGGCTTATCTCATAAAAAATCACAAAAAAAAAAAACACAATATCTTATCACATCATCCAAACACACACACACACACACATAAAAACAAACACAGACACTTAATCCCACTATCAAACCACACACACACACAAAAAAAAAAATCTTATCCCACAGAAAAAACAAACACTTCATCACAGTACACGGAGAAAAAAAAAAAAAAAAAAAAAAAAAAAAAACACTTACTTGCATGGTGTTTCCGCCTTTTCAATGCCCACACACACTTTGCATGGTGTTAGTGCCGCCACCTGCAACACCACCTGGCCCACACCTGACCCCAGATCCACAAAGGTGTCGTCTTCAGTAATGTGGATTTGGTCAATCATTTGGCAGATCAACTCAAACGAAGTCTCACCGTACACCTGAGGGGGTAAAGATTCCTCTCATTCTAGTCACTATGTAGGACAACACAGCCTAGTCACTCTACCTGGGACAACACACACTAATCACTCTACCTGAGACAACACTCTAGTCACTCTACCTAGACAACACACTCAATAATGCCCTCCGTGCCACCTCTACGGAACAATATCAGGATAGGGAGATAAGGTTAGCCTACTAATTTTGAGCCACGGACTATTTTCAGTTATATAATGCCTGATATTCCTCACCCTTAATTTTATCTGACATGTAAGTATTATACTCGGGAGATGATGCTAATGTTATCTAAATACAAACCAAATATCGTGTCTTCCTCTCACAACTACAGATAAGGCAGTTTTAGATAAGCTGATTACGCTCTTGCCCGACACAGCCTCCGCCTCTCACACGACACTCGGCTCGCTTATATTCACTTAAACTCACTTATACCTATCACGCCTGTCATCTCATCTTCACTGGCCACTTATACTGATGCAGGAATGTGTTAGAAAACAATTGAACATTTCATGCAGATAATATGGAGCTAATATTAGGGTCTTCTGGTTTGAGTAAAAAATCGGCGGGAGCTTACCCGTGCAAACGATCGCATGTCCGCCTGACTGAATTGAACGGAAAATGTTGACGGAAACATAAAAGCACCGTTCAAACCCTCAATATTGATGGAAAAAGTGGTAGTGTGACACCGCCTTAAGCCTATAATAACACTAATCATATATATCATCTTTAAGGAAGGGAAGGAATTGTCTAATACATAAATCAATCTAGCGCGTGATCCCACGGACTTGATGCTGGTGGAAAAAAAAACATAGGAACGCTCTAGGGCCGCCACGCCCCCGACACAAAACCACACGTCTGATTGACGGCGGGAGACGGAAAATCTTGACGGAAACATAATAAAAAAGTTGAAACTCTCAAAAATTGATGGAAAACTGTGGTAGTGTGACACCGGCTTAAGCCTATGATAACACTATATCAATAATATATACTCTTTAAGGAAGGGAGGACAACGTCTGATACATAAATATAATCCAGCGCGTGATCCCACTGATTGATGCAGACTGAAAAAGTTAACGAAACCAGAAAAAACGCAGCATTAAGCCTATAATAATAACTAACAATAATAATGAACTAGGAATAGTATAAAAAAAACCCAATATAGATACAATCACAACACAAAATACAATAAATATGTTAATATTTACCATCAGGGGAGAAGGGTTCATATTGGTTGAGTTTGTCTGGGTCAACAACGGCAATGGTTGTATATTTGTGTGAGAATGTGCTTCAGCATTCACGCGATGGACGCTTGTTGCGGGTGGCGTGGCGAAGCTGGTGCCTTTCTCCTGTAACAAAAATAATAATAAGAGTATTAATGTTGATATAA
>JAXIVD010003844.1:0-2500 GCA_036785275.1 Cancer borealis
TATATATATTTTTTTTTTTTTTTTTTTTTTTTTTTTTTTTTTTTAAATCAAATTCATGTGTTCTTGTATATATTTCTTGCCGGGATGTTTGTTATACAATGAGTGTTTCAGGATGAACTCTCTCCCTCCCAGGTGTTAAAACGTGCACCTAGATACCAAAATACTCCGTCTCCCCAGCCCACTCCAGGCCCGGTGTGGTGACCCTTCTATGATGACACCGCCGCTCACCTGTGTATCCGTCACCACACTCACCTGGGCACACGCACGCACACCTGGTCAAGGATGTCTTATTTACCTGTTGTGTAGCTCACCGTTGATGTGCGACCTGCTGCACCACCACTGTCTGCCTCATCACAACAAGTTCAAATCTGATTAAATCAATTTGGACGAGCTAGTCATTCTTCTTCTTCCTCCTCCTCCTCCTCCTCCTTTCTACCTGGCGACAACAACATAATTATGAAATGGGTCCTTCTTAATAAAAAAATAGAATAATAATAAAATACAATTTTGATCGGACTTGTTTCCTGAAATCATACATTTTATAAGTAATACGTGACTTCAATAGAACTTTCACCACAATTACATAATACTCAGAGGTTAATGTCATAGATAACATTCAGTGGTAGTAATAGTAAAAGTATTATTATTATTATTATTATTATTATTATTATTAGTATTAGTTCTTCTACTTCTTCTTTAGATCTTGAAATTCTTTTGATTATCATCTCACTCTTTCACTGTAGAGACTTTAATTAACTTTCTATCACACAATACCGCATTCAACACATCCTCTGAATTTCGTTTATTGTACTATCAAACTATCTCATTTCAGTCATATTTTGGAAGTCCTTCATTGCCACCACTTCATTCCTCTTATCTGACCTTGCATTAAGAGCCTTTGCTTTGCTGCCGCAGAAAAAAAATATTTGTACAATAATCCCCGTTTGTTGTGCTTTCTTGGAATTTCCTAAATGCTCCATCACTATTTCCTTGACTTTTTATCTCTCCTCTCCACTCCTTCCGCTCTCAGGCCTACCAACAGTGACTCTTACTTGCTCTGACCTATTTATGTATTCATTCGCATCATCATAATGTTTGGCTCTTTTTACTCCTTCATATATGCTGTCCTTCATAATGATATTTATACCATCGTACAAACATCCTTTCCACCACTCTTTGACACATTTAAATCCACTAAACTTTCCTTTGTCTTGTAGTTTCACATCCGGATCCGTTTCCTCTATAATGTTACCTCTCTCACGCCTCTTTTCACGTATATCAGTTGAGTGTTTGCTTTGTTCTCTTTCTGTAGGAACATCATTATTGTATTATTATCATTATTATTATCATTATTATTATCATTATTATTATTATTATTATTGTTTTTATTATTACCATTGTTGTTATGATATGGTATAATATTTGTCACCGTTATCGGGAGTATGACAGTGAAGAGTCAGCCGCAACGATAATCAAAAGAGCATGAACCGGCGTGTGTGCCAATAGATTTGTGGCAGGTTACAGGACCAGGTTTTATGTCAGCGTAAGTGTGTACGAGTATCTTGAATGGGGGACGGGTGTGAGTTGCCGGACATTCAATAACACTGGAGTGGTTCTTCCTTATGTGTCGCTGAACCAAAGTGCAGCGAAGTAATTCTACCATCATGCCGTTTGGTGTACTAACTGGGTGGCGGTATGAAGGTTCAGTTTGTCTCCACAGTGTACCAGGAAGAAGAGCGAGATGCCTTGCTCACCAGTTCCTCATGCTTTTCATGGGTCATGAGGCAAGTGTCGAACAAAAACATTCATGTGGCGTTTAGTGTTCGCTTCAGTTGAATTTTAAATGCAAGGTGACCGTGAGGCTTGCCACTGTCTGCCTCCTGTTCTGCCATGTCCTGGAATCCAGTGTATTGTGATGGATCTGCCGTGTACGCATGTGTCAGCTGCTACAGTAAACAGAAATGGCGGAATGAGTGGCATCTTTTATCGTTAGCTGTTGAAGCATGTGTTTGTTGAGCTAAGAGCAAGTTTATCACTAAGTGTTGGCGGATGGTGTGGGCGGCATGATGGAACGCCCCAAGTATGGCCACTAATTCAGCTTGGTAGAACGACACCTTAGTGGTGAGGTGCCAAGCCTCAGTTCTGTAGTCACATGTAACAACCACTCCTGCCAGCCCATCATTTCCGCCGCAGCCGTCCATGTCATACACATAATGGAGTGTTAACTACTGAGGGTGACGGTGAGCGTGGTGGTGAAGGTGGCAGTCCTACAGAGTCCCTCTCGGCCAAGAGCGACAGGCAGTCCATGGAAGCCTACCAAAATGACAGGCAGAGCGTCATTTTGAACCATCTTGAGTTTGTTTTGGAGAGCTACAGTCAGTGTAGGGAGACAAGGCGCGGAAGGTGTGGAGCACATGCACGGTGTGACGCCAACTTGTCTCTGTTGTACAATGTTCAGAGGACATCGTGTGGCGGCTCTTTTCCGCACCTGTGTATGGCA